>CAUOFW020006246.1:0-24571 GCA_963454935.2 Ilex paraguariensis | reverse complement strand
CTTGCGTGGAGAGCAATGTGGATATATTTGGGGCTGATATTGGGTTCAATGATGAAGACGAGGCGGTTCCGCAACGTACAAGCGATTGGGTAGCCTCTTTTGAGAAGAGCCTGTGGAGAGCCTTCAACAACAGGAGATTGCTTTCAAGCTGATTATGGGATAAAGTGCAGATTGATCTTAAGCTTTTGTAACAAATGAGGGCCATCGCAATTCGCAAAGGAGCAACTCCAATCAATGTTGGCTTTCCTAAAGGTAAAATTCATGGGTATCCATCCTTTTGGTTTCGAATTTATTGATGTCTTGATGAAATAACTATAGAGATGAATGAAAAAATTTGGTTAAAATGTTTGGGTTTGTTGGCAGATATGGAAGCGTGACTGGACGGAACAGGGGCAGTTACTGAAAGTTAGAATCAATACAGAGCTGTCGGTTTACCAAGCTGCAGCGGGGTTACAAATCAAGAGTCTTTCATCTGTTGATTTGAATGGGAAGTCATCAAAGAGGTTGTTGCATGGAACTTTGGCATTGTTGATAGAAGCTGCTGAAGCATGTTTATTCTGTGTCTGGCAAAAGTTGAGAATTTGTGATGAGCTCTTCAGCTCATTGCTTGTTGGGATTTCCTAAATTGCTCTCACTCGATGTGGTCAGCTGCTGCATGTCTTGCTCATTCGCTTCAAACCCCTTGTGATAAGTACTGTGCTCGGGTACATTATTTGTTTGCTTCGGGCTATCTCCTACAGCTGGGGCGTATCTTGGTAACATGATTCTGCAATATGTTGCACTTTTTGGATAAACTTTCATTGTAATATATATATTTTTTCAAACAGGCAGAGACTTGGGGCAGATTTTCTAGGACCTCTACTTCTTGCTGTGGCTGAAATATGTTCAGATTTTGATCCTACTGTATATGTGGAACCTGCACTTTTGAAGCTATTTCGCAATTTGTGGTTCTATGTCACTCTCTTTGGGTTAGCACCTCCAATACAAAAAACTCTATATGTGGTAAGTCAGTTTCCCATAATTTGAATAGTGTGGGGAGCATGGGTGCAATTGATCTTCAAATTGAAAGTGTTATTTTATGAGTCTCTTTTGTCTAAATGTTTGTGCTGTAGTTTTTCTACTAGTCATTATTCAAGGCATAAAACTATTCTGCTGCCAATTACTTCTTTACAATATTTTATGTCTTACATTTTTTGTGCCATAACTCAATGTGACAATTACTTGAATTTTTGTGTCAATTACTTGCTTATATTATTTTATTTCTTAAATTTTTTTGCTATGATTCAATGTGTAATATTGCTTATTGAATGCAGTACCTTAAAGATGGAGGAAAAACCAACCTATTAAAATTTGGGAGGCTCATAAAGCGGCAATCCAAGAGGTTGGTTTATCTTTGGGTATTGTGTAGTATTTATTTTGCGGTATGATTTTTTTAGCGTTTTCTTTTCTCTTCTCGTGAAGTTTTTAATTATCATTCTCGATCTTCATCCTTTGCTTAAGATTTCTTGCAGTTATCGAACTACAAAGGCACTGATGTTAAAACTTGAAGATCCTACACCATATTGCTTTGGATACAAATGAACAATGGCGGTTTTGTTTATGGTAATCCAGGTTTAAGTGACAACTCTGCACATACTTTTGAAGAGCATACAGGTCGGCTCCTTGCATGTTTACATTTTTATTCCCTTTGAATATCTTTGAGTAGATGTTCTATTTTTCATTTTTAAATATTAATAATGTGTTTTCTTAACAATTGTGGTAGTTGTTTGAAAGTTTTCACTGGTAGTAATTATCGTATTTTAGATGATCTTTAAATTTGTAAGTTGTGAAAAAGAACACACTAGTTTTCAGACCCTAATTGACTAGGATGCAAAAATGAACATGTCTTGGTGGCATCTTGCATCAGGACACCTCATAAATTCAAAGTAACGCGATGTAGCTAAGGCGTTCGACAAAAGTCCAGATGCTATGTCCTAGGCTCTCGTTGTTATGTTTTTGCAGTTCAAAAGATGTCCGCTAAAGTCACTTTGAAAAATCTCCGTAAAGCATAATAAGGGGAGGAGATAGTTGAGGGGCACCAAGGGTCTGGCTAGCCTTGTGCCCCCAGGCCTTGGCACCGTTAGGCAAAATATAAGTGTGTCTATGTTTCTTAGGTGTATTATTAGTATATGAGTGTGTTTCTTTGGTGTATGAGTGTGGGTGGACGGAGCATATGTTTTGCTTTTTTTTTGGGGGGTATATTAGTGTGTATTAACACGGTGTGTGGGTGTGCATACATATGCTGATTAGCTGGGTTGTGTGTGTGTTTTAGTTTAGGTGAAACCGAGATAGATTCTCTTCTGTTGCTTTGGCTTCTTTCGAGAAAGGAAAAAGTCTCAGCTCAGCAACTGATTGTGGATTTTTCTTTTCTTTTGCGGCATCCCTGCAGCCTTCTTTCTTTTTGATCTTCTTATACTACCCCCTTTTTCTGATCTATTGCGTCGACCTTTGCTTTCGGTTCCGGATTAGCCCTTTCGTCTGACTCTTTTCCTTATACCAAAAAAAATATCATAAAACTATGAAAAATACTGGGAAACATTAATTTTATTATTTTATGATATGTTATTCTTAATGTTCCCCGGTATTTTTCATAGTTTTATGATATATTTTTTTTGTATATTAATGGATTTTTTTATTAATGTGTGTGTTTTTTAGTGTTTTAGTGTCTGTGTGCATTTGCATTCGTGTAATAACGTGTGTTTATTTTATATTAGTGTCTGTGTTTTTGGTGGATTAGCTTGTGTTAACACTACTTGTGATGGAATGTCTACATTTTTGTGTGATTTTAGATGGTGTATTAGTGTGTTTGTGTTTGTGTAATAGTGTGTTTTGGTATGTTGGTGTCTATGTTTTTTGATGTGTTATGTGTATATTTTGGTGTATAAGTGTTTGTTAACACAACGTGCGTGGGTGTGTATTTATTAGTTTGTTTATGTGTGTTTGTTTTAGTGGTGGTGTGCGCATATGCGTGTATTTGTGTAATAGTGTATGTACGTGTGTGTGCGTCTTTGGTGTGTTAGTGTGTATTTTTTTGGTGTATTAGTGTGTGTATATTTTTTGATTTAAGAGGACGGTGTGTTTTCATTAGTGTAAGTGTATTCTTTTAATCAATGTGTTATTGTGTGCGTTTTTATGTGCACAATGTGTATTTATTTTTATCAGTTATTTTTGGTGTATAGGTTTTTATGTTTATTGGGTGTGGTCGTTGGCGCGTATGATTTTATGATAGTATGTCTGTATCTTTCTTATCTGGAGTGTTTTTGTGTTTTGATGTGTATAACGTGTTTGTGTGTGTGGTTATTACTCTATTTTTTTTATGTTATCGAAGTGTTTGTGTATGTGCCTCCTTATGTGTCTGTGTTTTTATTTTTATTATGTGTATCTTTGTTATTATGTGACTATTTTAAAGTTTTTGACTCTTTGGGAGGCTTACAAAGCAATAATCTACCAGTTATGAAGTTATCTTTAGGCAAGTTTTTTGCTGGTGAACATGATGTTGCTTAATTTAAGATAGGATTGTGTAAGTTTTTTCATTCTCTTTTTTTACACTTGTCAAACTATAATTTGGATAGGAATGGCTGATATGAATTTTTGTTAATGATAATGCAAGTTCTAATGAGCTTTGGAAGGGGAGGACGATTGCATACATTCATAGGGAATACAAGTTTGTTTTCTTGCATGTCTACGTGACTTTCTTTTGCATATATTTTAGTTAAAATGTAATGATTTTTATTTTTCCTTAGTAATTGTTTGTGGGGGGCGATAGAAATATGATTTGGTCTTTACCGTAATTGGTCTATTGTTCATCATTTAAGGTATGTGACTCCAATGTTGTCAATTCATTCCTTACAATTTTTTGTTCTTTAAAATTGTTATGCCATTTTACTATTGTGTAACGAGTTTAGATATTCCCTATTTATTGCAGTACATTAAGGCAATGGAAGAGATGCCAACTTGTTGAACTTTGGGAGACACTTACAAGGCAACAATCTAAGCAATTATGAAGTTCCTCTTAGGCGAGTTTTCTATGGGTGAACATTATTTTTGCTTTTGATTTGAGGTATGATTGTGTAAACTTCTTTCTTACTTCTCTTCTCTTTTTTTGTCAGTGACAATGCAAGTTTTAGTGATACAATTTTAAAGCTTTGGAAATAGAGGACATGTGTGCATACCTTCGTAGGGCGTACGGGTTCGTTTTCTTTCTTGTTTACGTGACTATTTCCTTTACATGTATTTTATTGCGTAAGATAGTTTCTATTTAAAATACTTACGATTTATATTCTTCCTTACTAATTGTTTGTGGGGAGGAGAGGAAGGGAGGAGATAGAAATATGGTTTGGTCTTTGCTATAATTGGTCGACTTGTCATAATTTAAGGTTTGTGGCTCCTCTATAGCCAATTACTTCCTTACAGCTTTTTGTTTCTTAAAATTTTCATACCGTTTAACTACTGTGTCACGATGTTAGATATACTCTGTTGATTGCAGTACATTAAAACACTTGAGAAGACACTAACTTGTTGAACTTTGGGAGTCTTACAAGGCGGCAATCTAAGCAGTGATGAAGTTACCTTTAGGTGAGCTTTTTACTGGTGAATATTATTTTGTTTGATTTGAGGTATGATTGTGTTAGGTTTTTTCTTCTCTTTTTTGTCTTTAACCTTTAAATTCTTGAGTATCTTTCCTATGATCTCAACGATCAACTTATGTTCTTTGGTTTGGATTTCTCATAGTTATCAAACTATGTTTTGGATAGAAATGACCGATGTGAATTGTTGTCATTGGTAGTGCAAGCTCTAATGATGCAACTTTATGGAAAGAGAGGACATGTGTGCATACCTTCGTGGACATACAGGCTTGTTTTCTTTTCTGTCTACGTGACCATTTCTTTAGCATATACTTTAATGCATATGATAGTTTCTATTTATAATGCTTTTGATATATATTTTTCCTTAGTAATTGTTTGTTTGTAGTTTTTTTTTTGGGGGGGGGGATTCGTAAAAATAAGGTTTGGTCTTTTATATAACCTATATATCATTATTTAAGGTTTATTATGACTCCTCTGTTGCCAATCACTTCCTTACAATTTTTTATTCGTTAAAATTTTAATGCCTTTTAACTGTTGTGTCACAAGGTTAGATATTGATTACAATACATTAAGAAGGGGGAGGCTTTCAAGGCAGTAATCTTCCAGTTATGAAGTTATCTAGTATGTGTATATATGTGCTTGTTGAATAAGTGAGTGGACATGTCACTCGTTCTTTTTTTTTCTTATTGCTCTTTGTTGTTTCGAAGGTTTTTTTAATTTTTTTTGTACATAATTAATTTAATGTGTCTTTCTTTCAGTTGTTTGTAAAATGGATGCTAGCTTATGAAGGAATAAGGGGTTAAACTGGATTGAGATGCATTTGCAAAGCAAATTTAGGAGTGAAAAGATAAGTATATGAGTTTCTCCCGCTTCAATGGCTTTTATTTTTTTTGCAAATTGTATTTTACAGATGATTTTTTTTCCCTTTGTCTTTCTTACTTGTTATAATCATTCTTGTATAATAGATGTTAGATGCTCAGCATTCTCCTCCTTCTGATACCACTAACAACACCTACTTACTCCAGGAATGCCAATTTGCTCAACTCTATCATCCAGAGGTAAAGCCTTCATTAAAATCTTCCAACCTACTAGCTGAGCACTAGGAGTAGGGGCAGTCTGAATATCCCAAATGCCAGCAGCAGTAGCATTCAAACCTCTTCTTCAACCTACTCTTCTGCTAAGCTGCTTTAACTGAGAACAATACTCAGCACATACTGAACAAGTAAAATCCTACCCATAACATCCTTGCATACCATCCTTCTAACCTTTGCCTAAACTTAAAAGATATCTCTTCAAAAAATCTGATCCTAGCTCTTCCTTTTATAATTGGACAAACAAAATATGTATATGGACACTGTTTAATAGGAATACAAGCCACTCCAGTCAATATATACCTGCTTCCTTGACATAATAATATGCTTAGAACAATACATAGAACTCTTTTGGAGACTAACCCTTTGTCCAAAACTCAGTTCATACCTATTAACAAAAGCAAACAAATTCACCATTGACAGTTTATAACCCCTCAAAAAGTTCAGGGTGTTAGAAGCAAACAACAAGTGACTGACCAAAGAGGAACCCCTTCCCAGATGAAACCCTTTCACCAACCCATCCAGATATAATTTCCTCAATCCCCTACTTAGCACTTCTTCAGCAAGAATAAACAGGCAAGGAGAAATGGGATCTTCTTGCCTAAGAAATCTAGAAGAGGGAAAAAAACCTCTTTTGCCCGCTGAGACAAACATAGAAGTATTGGTTCTCCAAACAGTTAGCAATGATCTTCACAAATAACTCTGAAAACCCAAAGCTAGCTAGAACTCTCAACAAAAAGTCCCACGCTAGCCTATCATAGGCTTTAATCATATGCAACTTAAGAAATAAGGTGCCTGCCTCCACCTTCCTATCCAATTCACCAAAAATTAGTTGTGCTAGAGAAATACACTCACTAATGCATCTTCCCTTAACAAAGCCATGTTGCTCACTTGACACCAACACAGGTAACAAAGGAGCAAGCCTATTTGCCAAAAGTTTGGTATAAATTTTATAAAGAAAATTGCAAAAACTAATTGGCCTAAAATCAATAAAGGACATAGGATTAGGCTTTTTAGGTATCAAGGTTAAGAGTGTAGCATTGACTAATCTAGGTACTTTCCCCCCTCTCAAGAAAAAATTCAGAGGATCCACCACATCCTTCTTAATCACATCCCATGCCTCTTGAAAAAACTTACCAGATAGTCCATCAGCACCAGGTGCACTCTGAGCAGATAGGGAAAAAACGATAGATCTCACTTCCTCCATAGTGGCTGCCCCTGTAATTCTGCTATTTGCCTTATAACTAACCAGTTGATGAATAAAAGGGAAAACAACTCATCTTCACAGTAATGTTGTTCAGACTTATACAGCTCAGAGAAAACAACTCAACGATCAACTTTAAGTATTTTTCTTAAGATTTCTTATAGTTATCAAACTATACTTTAGATAGGAATGATTGATGTGAATTGTTGTCAATGATAATGCAAGTTCCAATGACACAATTTTAGAGCTTTGGAAAGGGAGGACATGTGTGCATACCTTCGTAGGGCACACGGGTCATTTTCTTGTTTGTCTAAATGATTATTTCCTTTACATATATTTTATTGTGTACGATGCTTTCTATTTAAAATACTTACGATTTATATTTTTCTTTAGTAATTGTTTGTGGGGAAGGGGTAGGAGATAGAAGTATGGTTTGGTCTTTCCTATAATTGGTCGACTTGTCCTTATTGCAGGTATGTGACTCATTTGTTGTCATTATTAAAGTTTTTGTTCCTCGAAATTTTCATGCCGTTTAACCAATGTGTCACGAGGTTAGATATTCCTTATTGATTGCAGTACATTAAGACGGTGGAGGAGAGACCAACATGTCGAAATTTGGGAGGCTTTTAACGCAGTAATCTATCAGTTATGAAGTTACCTTCAGGCGAATTTTTTGTAAGTGAACAGTATTTTACTTGATTTAAGGTACGATTTTGTAAGTTTTTTCCTTACTTTTCTCTTTTTTGTCTTGAACCTTGGAGAAATTTAAGTATATTCTCTATGATCTCTTAACGATCAACTTAAGTGCTTTACTTGAGATTTCTTTCAGTTATCAAACTATACTTTAAATAGGAATGATTGATGTGGATTGTTGTCGATCATAATGCAATTTCTAATGGCACAACTTTAGAGTTTTGGAAAGGGAGAACATGTGTGCATACCTTCGTAGGGCATACAAGTGTTTGTTTTCTTTCATGTTTACGTGACCAATTCTTTAGCATATATTTTAGTGCATATGATAGTTTCTATTTAAAATGTTTATGATTTATATTTTTCCTTGGTAATTGTTTGTTTGTTTGTTGTGGGTGGGGGTTGATAGAAATATGGTTTGGCCTTTCCTATAACCAGTAGTTCATCATTTAAGGTATATGACTCCTCTGTTTCCAATTACTTCCTTACAATTTTTTGTTCGTTAAAATTTTTCATACCATTTAACTGTTGTGTCACAAAGTTAGATATTCTCTATTGATTGCAATACATTAAGACGGTAAAGGAAAGACCAACATGTCGAAATTTGGAAGCTTACACGGCCGTAATCTACCAGTGGTGAAGTTACCTTCAAGCGAGCTTTTTGCAAGTGAACATTATTTTACTTGATTTGAGGTATGATTGTGTTAGCTTTTTTCTTACTTCTTTTCTCTTTTTTGTCTTGAACTTTGAAGTTTTTAAGTATCTTTCCAATAATCTCTCGACGTTCAACTTTAGTGATTTGCTTAAGATTTCTTACGGTTATCAAACTATACTTCGGATAAAAAAGACTGATGTGGATTGTTGTCAGTGATAATGCAAGTTCTAGTGACTCAACTTTTGAGTTTCGGAAAGGGACTGTGTGCATACATTTGTAGGGAATAGAAGATGGTTTTCTTGCATGTCTACGTGACTTTCTTTTGCATATATTTTACTGCATACGGTAGTTTCTATTTAAAATTTTATTATTTATATTTTTTCTTAGTAATTGTTTGTGGGCGGCAATAGAAATATGGTTTGGCTATTGTTCATCATTTAAGATATGTGATTGCTATGTTGCCAATTCCTTCCTTACAATTTTTTGTTCCTTAAAATTTTCATGCCATTTAACTATTATTTAACGAGGTTAGATATTTCCTATTGATTGGAGTACATTTAGACAATGGAGGAGAGGCCAACTTGTTGAACTTTGAGAGAAGCTTACAAGGCAACAATCTAAGCAGCTATGAAGTAACTCTTAGGCGACCTTTTTACTCGTGAACATTATTTTGCTTGATTTGAGGTATGATTGTGTAAGTTTTTTCCTTATTTCTCTTCTCTTTTTTGTCTTAAACCTTGAAGTTCTTAAGTATCTTCCCTATGATCTCTCAACGATCAACTTGAGTACTTTGCTTAAGCTTTTTTACGGTTATCAAACTACACTTTAGATAGGAATGATTGATGTGGATTGTTGTCAATTATCAAACAATACTTTAAAATACTTACGATTTATATTTTTCTTTGGTAATTGTTAGTGGGGAGAGAGGGAGGAGATGGAATTAAGTTTGGTCTTTCCTATAATTGGTCGACTTGTCATCATTTAGGGTATGTGACTCCTCTGTTACCAATTACATCGTTATAGTTTTTTGTTCTTTCAAATCTTCATGAGGTTAAATATTTACTATTAATTGCAGTACATTAAGACAGTGGAGGAGTCACCAACTTCTTGAACTTTGGGAGGCTTAGAAGGCAGCAATCTAAGCAGTGGTGAAGTTGTCTTTAGGCAAGTTTTTTATAGATGAACATTATTTTCCTCGATTTGAGGTATGATTGTATTAGTTTTTTTGTTCTCTTATTTTGTCTTGAACCTTGAAGTTCTTAAATATCTTTCCTTTGATCTCAACGATCAACTTATGTCCTTTGCTTAAGATTTCTTACCATTATCAAACTATGTTTTGGGTAGGAATGACTAATGTGACTTGTTGTCAATCGTAATGCAAGTTCTAATGACACAACTTTAGATTTTTTGAAAGGGAGAACATGTGTGCATACTTTTGTAGGGCATGTGGATTTGTTTTTTTTCATGTCTATGTGACCATTTCTTCAGCATATATTTTAGTGCATATGATAGTTTCTATTTAAAATGCTTAAGATTTATATTTTTCCTTAATAATTGTTTATTAGTCTATTGGGGGAGTGGGGTTTGATAAAAATATAGTTTGGCCTTTCCTATAACCTATGGGTCATCATTTAAGATATGTGACTCCTCTGTTATCAATTATTTCCTTACAATTTTTTGTTCCTTAAAATTTTCATACCAGTTAACTGTTTTGTCACGAGGTTAGATATTCCCTGTTGATTGCAGTACATTAAGATGGTGGAGGAGAGACCAATATGTCGAACTTTGGGAGGCTTACAACTTACAAGGCAATAATCTAAAACATTTATGAAGTTTTCTTGCATGTCTACGTGAATGTTATTTTTTTCATATATTTTAGTGCATATGGTAGTTTCTACTTAAAATGCTTATGATTTTTTTTTTTTCTTAGTTGTTGAGTGCAGTCGCTTAAAGATGATGGAGGAAAGACCAACCTATTTAAATTTGGGAGGATCATAAAGCACCAATCCAAGCGGTGGCTTGTGAAAGGTGTAGATTTTTCTTTGGGTTTTGTATGGTATTGATTTTGTTAGCGTTTATTTTCTTCTCTTGTTGTGAAGTTCTTAATTATCATCCCCGAATTCCATCTTTTGCTTAAGATTTCTTGCAGTTATTCAACTATAAAGACACTGATGTTGAAACTTGCAGGTCCTACACCATGTTGGTTGGGATTCTAATGAACAATGGCGGTTTTTGTTTATGGTAATCCAGGTTCAAGTGACACAACTCTACACATATTTTTGGAGCATATAGGTCGACTTCTTGCATGTCTACATGACCATTTCTTTTGAATATCTTTGAGTAGATGTTCTAGTTTTCATTTTTAAATATTAATAATGTGCTTTCTTAATAATTGTGGTGGTTGTTTGAAAGTTTTGACTGGTAGTAAAAAACTTGATTTAATTATCATATTCTAAATGATCTTTAAATTTGCAACTTATGACAAAAGGACACTAGTTTTCTGACCGTAGTTGACTTGGGCGCTGAAATGGACGTGTCTGGGTGGCGTCTTGCACAATGACACCCCTTGAATTCAAAGCAAGGCTATATAGCTAAGGTGTTCGACAAAAGTCTAGGCGTTATGCCCTAGGCTCGGGTGGTTATTTTCCTCGGTTCAGAAGATGTCCGCTTAAGTCGCTTTGGAAAACCTCCACAAAACATATATTGTGGGGTAAAGATAGTTGAGGGGTACCAAGGGTCCGGCTAGCCTTGTTCCCAAGCTTTGGCACTGTTGGGCAAAACTTAAGTGTGTCTGTTTCTGTTTCTTTGGTGTATTAGTGTGTGAACAGAGCATATGTTTTTGGATTTTTTTTTGGTATATTACTGTATGTGTTAATTTGTGTTTCTATAATAGGGTGTTTTTATTGTGTTAGTATGTGTTTTTTTGGAATATTCGTGTGTAAACACTGTGTGGATGTGCATGCCTATACTGATTAGCTAGTGTGTCTCTGTGTGTGTTTATTTGTTTTGGTGTATTAATGTGTGTTTTTTTAGCGTATTAGTGCGTGCATTTATGTTCGTGTAATAGCATGTGTTATTGTATGTTAGTGTCCTTGATTTTGGTGGATTAGCTCATGTTAACACTACATGAGATGAAATGTATGCATTTTTGTGAATGTGTGTGTGTGTGTGTTTAGGTGCATCAATCTGTGTATTTGTTGGTGTATTATTGCGTGTTGTATGTTTGTACGTTTTGAATGGTGTATTTGTTGGCGTGTGTGATTTGGGATGGTGTATTAGTGTGTGTGTGTGTGTTTTGTTTGTGTTTGTGTCTATGTTTTTTGATGCATTATGTGTGTTTTTTGGTGTATTAGTGTTTGTTAAAATAGCGTGTGTGGTTTGTATGGATTAGTGTGTGTATGTGTGTTTGTTTCAGTGATGGTTTGCGCACATGCGTGTGTTTGTGTAATAGTATGTGCATGTCTGTGTGTTTTTGGTGAGTTAGTGTGCATATTTTTTGAATAAGTAGTGTGCGTATGTTTTTTGATTTAAGGGGGGTGTGTGCTTTCATTAGTGTATGTGTATTCTTTTAATCAATGTGTTTTTATGTGCATTTTTATTTGCACAATGTTTATTTTGGTGTGTATGTTTTTATGATAGTGTATCTGTATGTATGTTTTTGTGATAGTGTGTTTGTATCTTTATTATCTCGAGTGTTTTTTGTGTTTTGATGTGTGTAACGTGTGTGTGTGGTTATTACTCTATTATTTTTATGTTATCGAAGTGTTTGTTTCAATGTATATGTGCCTCCTTATGTGTCCGTGCTTATATTTTTATTATGTGTATCATTGTTACTATATGACTTTTTTAATGTTCTTGACTTGTTTACGGGTTTTGGAATTGACCCCATTTTTTATGACCCCGTTGTAACAATTTTTGAGTTTCGCCTGATGCAGGGACAGCCACACAAGGGCTTATCAAGCCGTTCACTTCTAGAAGTGGATGCCTTGGTACCTTTGTTTAAGAATTCTTGAATGGAATTGGTTGATTTTCGAAAGCAAGTATGTTTTGCCATGTGGGTTCATTTAGATCATCTGTCAGGCTGTTTCATCAAAAAGTGAGTTTCTTATATTTGGTTAAAGAGTGATGGAAAACTCACCGATCTCAAGAAAGAGGTAGCCACCGAAGACTAAGTACTGCAAGACGCTAGTCGAGGTTAGTAAGGAGCGTTTATGTGTTGATTCTCGATACATAAATAAATGTGTATGCACTTACAAATTATATACCCCACGTTCAGGCGAGCTTGTTACAAATGAACCTTATTTTGCAAAAAAAAAAAAAAAACTTTTTTCTTACTTATCTTTTTTGTGTTGGACCTCGAAGTTCTTAAGTGTCTTCCTCAATGATCAACTTAAATCATTTGCTTAAGATTTCTTATAGTTATCAAACTATACTTTGGATAAGAATAATTGACATGGATTCTTGTCAATGATAAGACAAGTTCTAGTGACAATTTTATAGGTTTGAAAAGGGAGGACATGTGTGCATACCTTCGTAGGACACACGGTTTCGTTTTCTTGCTTGTCTATGTGACTATTTCCTTTACATATATTTTATTGCATACGATAGTTTTTGTTTAAAATAATTACGATTTATATTTTTTCTTAGTAATTGTTTGTCGGGAGGAGGAGGAGGAGGAGGAGATAGAAATATGGTTTGGTCTTTCCTATGATTGGTTGACTAGTCATCATTTCAGGTATGTGACTCCTCTATTGCCAATTATTTCCTTACAGTTTTTTGTTCCTTAAAATTTTCATATCGTTTAACTACTGTGTCACGAGGTTAGATATTCCCTATTTATTCCAGTACATTAAGACAAAGGAGCAGACAACAACTTCTTGTAATTTGGGAGACTTACAATGCAGCAATCTAAGTAGTGAAGAAGTTACCTTGTGGGTGAGTTTTTTACAGGTGAACATAATTTTGATTGATATAAGGTATGAGTGTGTTAGTTTTTTTCTTCTCTTTTTTGTCTTGAACCTTGAAGTTCTTAAGTATCTTCCCTATAATCTCAATGATCAACTTATGTCCTTTGCTTAAGATTTCTCACAATTATCAAATTATACTTTGAATAGGAATGACTTATGTGAATTGTTGTTAATGGTAATGCAAGTTCTAATGACACAACTTTAGAGTTTTTAAAAGGGAGGACATATGTGCATACCTTTGGAGGACATACAAGTTTGTTTTCTTTCATGTCTACGTGACCATTTCTTTAGCATATATTTTAGTGCATATGATAGTTTCTATTTAAAATGCTTATGGTTTATATTTTTTCTTAGTAATTTTTATGTGTTTGGGGGGGGGGGGGGAGGAGGAGGAGGGGTTGATAGAAGTATGGTTTGGTCTGTCCTATAATCTGTAGGTCATCATTTAATGTATATTACTCCTCTGTTGCCAATTCCTTCCTTACAATTTTTTGTTCCTTAAACTATTCATGTCATTTACCTGTTGTGTCACGAGGGTTAGATGTTCCATATTTATTGCAGTACATCAAGACGATAGAGGAGAGACCAACTTGTCAAAATTTGGGAGGCTTATAACGCAGTAATCTACCGGTTATGAAGTTACCTTTAGGTGAACTTTTTGCAAGTGAACATTATTTTGCTTAATTTGAGGTATGTTTGTGTAAGCTTTTTCCTTTTCTTTTTTGTCTTGAACCTTGAAGTTCTCAAGTATCTTTCCTATGATTTGAATGATCAGGTTTAATTCTTTGCTTAAAATTTCTCACAGTTATCAAAATATGCTTTGGATAGGAATAACTGATGTGGATTGTTGTCAATGATAATGCAAGTTCTAATGACACTACTCTAGAGTTTTGGAATGGGAGGACATTTGTGCATAACTTTGTAGGGCATTCAGGTTTGTTTTTTTACATGTCTACCTGACTTTTGTTTGCATATATTTTAGTGCCTATGATAGTTTTAATTTAAAATACTTAAAAATTATATTTTTGCATTATATTTGTTGTTTGTTAGGGGGGTTGGGGGAGAGAGTTGATAAAAATATGGTTTGATCTTTCCTATACTTGGTCTACTTGTCATCATTTAAAGTATATGACTCTTTTGTTGCCAATTACTTCCTTACAATTTTTTGTTCCTTAAAATTTTAATGTTATTTAACTGCTGTCATAAGGTTAGATATTTCTTGTTGATTGCAGTACATTTATACGGTGGAGAGACCAACATGTCGAACGTTGGGAGACTTACAAGGCAGTAATCTAAGCAATTATGAAGTTTTCTTGTATGTCTACGTAACTATTTTTTTTTTTTTGCATATATTTTAGTGCATATAATAGTTTCTATTTAAAATGCTTATGATTCATATTTTTTCTTAGTTGTTGAGTGCAGTACCTTAAAGGTGGTGGAGGAAAGACCAATCTATTGAAATTTTAGAGGTTCATAAAATAGCAATCCAAGCGGTTGCTTGTGAAAGGTGTAGATTTTTCTTTGGGTATTGTATGATATTGATTTTGTGGTTTGATATTGTTAGCATTTTCTTTTTTTCTTTCTTGTGAAATTCTTAATTATCATTCTCGATTTTCATCCTTTGCTTAAGATTTCTTCCAGTTATCGAACTATAAAGACACTGATGTTGAAACTTGAAGGTCCTACACCATGTTGCTTTGGATACGAATGAACAATGACGGTTTTTGTTTATGGTAATTCAGGTTTAAGTGACACAATCCTACACATACTTTTGAAGAGCACACAACTCGGCTTCTTGCATGTCTAAATGACTATTTCTTTTGAATATCTTTGATTAGATGTTCTAGTTTTCATTTTTAAATATTAATAATGTGTTTTCTTAATAATTGTGGTGGTTGTTTGAAAGTTTTAACTGGTAGAAAAAAAATTTGATTTAATTATCGTATTCTAGGTGGTCTTTAAATTTGCAACCTGTGAAAAAAGGACACTATTTTCAAGACCCTAATTGACTTGGGCGCTGAAATGGACGTGTCTTGGTGGTGTCTTGCACTACGACACCCTATGAATTCAAAACAAGGCGATGTTGCTAAGGTATTCGCTCAAGTCGCTTTGAAAAACCTCCATAAAGGATATATAGAGGGTAGAGATAGTTGAGGGGTACCAAGGGTCTGGCTAGCCTTGTGCCTCCAAGCTTTGGCACCGTTGGGCAAAACTTAAGTGTGTCTATGTTTCTTCCGTGTGTTAGTGTATGAGTGTGTTTCTTTGGTGTATTCGTGTTTGTTATTAGAGCTTTTGTTTTGGGGTGTTTTTTTTGGGTATATTAGTGTGTATGTGTTAGTTTATGTTTCTATAATAGAATGTTCTATTGTGTTTATTTGTTTGGTGTAGGAGTATGTGTTTTTTTGGAATATTAGTGCGTTAACACGGTGTGTGGATGTGCATGTATATACTAATTAGCTGGTGTGTGTGTGTGTGTGTGTTTATTTTGGTGTATTAATGTGTGTATTTTTTAGTGTATTATTGTTTGTCTGTGCATGCATTGATGTTCATGTAATAACGTGTTATTGTATATTAGTGTCGCTGATTTTGGTAGGTTAGCTTGTGTTAAGCCTACATGGATGGAGTGTATGCATTTTTGTTAATGTGTGTATGTGTTTAAGGTGCATCAATGTGTGTATTTGTTGGTGTACTAGTGCGTGTTGTATGCTTGTACGTTTTGAATGGTGTATTAGTTGGCGTGTGATTTGGGATGATGTATTAGTGTGTATGTGTATATGTTTTATTTGTATTTCTGTTTGTGTAATAGTGTGTTTGTGTGTATGTTTTTTGATGCATTATGTGTGTTTTTTGGTGTGTTAGTTAAAATAGCATGTTGGTTTGTATGTATTAGTGTGTGTGTGTGTTTGTTTCGGTGATGGTGTGCGCACATGCGTGTGTTTGCGTAATAGTTTGTGTGTGTGTGCGCGTGTTTTTGGTGAGTTAGTGTGCATTTTTTTGCTGTATTAGTGTATGTGTTTTGATTTAAAGGGGTGTGTGTTTTCACTAGCTTATGTGTATTTTTTTTTATTGTGTTTTTGTGTGCATTTTTATTTGCACAAAGTGTATTTATTTTTATCAATTTTTTTTTGGTGTATATGTTTTTATGTTTATTGCGTGTGGTTGTTGGCGTGTATGTTTTTATGATAGTGTGTTTGTATCTTTATTATCTCGAGTGTTTTTGTGTTTTAATGTGTATAACGTGTGTAGTTATTACTCTATTTTTTTTATGTTCTCGAAGTGTTTGTGTCAATGTATGTGTGCCTCCTTATGTGTCCGTGCTTGTATTTTTATTATGTGTATCTTTGTTACTATATGACTTTTAATGTTTTTGACTCTTTGTTTACGGGTTTTCGTATTGACCCCATTTTTTATGACTCCATTGTAAGAATTTTTGAGTTTCACCTGATGCTGATGCAGGGAAGGCCACACAACGACATATCAAGACCTTCACTTCTATAAGTGGATGCCTTGGTACCTTTGTTTAAAAATTTTCGAATGCAATTGGTTGATTTTCAAAAGTAGGTATGTTTTTACCATGTGGGTTCATTTAGATCATCTGTTAGGCTATTTCGTCAAAAAGTGAGTTTCTTATATTTGGTCAAAGATTGATGGAAAACTCACCGATCTCAAGAAAGAGGTAGCCACTGAGGACTAAGTACTGCAAGACCCTAGTCGAGGTTAGTAAGGAGCTTTTATGTGTTGATTCTCAGTACATACATAAATATGTATGCACTTACTTACAAATTAGGTACCCAACCTTCAGGCGAGCTTGTTACAAATGAACCTTGTTTTTCTTACTTCTCTTCTCTTTTTGTGTTGGACCTTGAAGTTCTTAAGTATCTTCTTCAATGATCAACTTAAATCATTTGCTAAAGATTTCTTACTGCTATCAAACTATACTTTGGACAAGAATAACTAATATGGATTCTTGTCAACGGTAATGCAAGTTTCAGTAAGACAACTTTAGAGCTTTGGAAAGAGCGGACATGTGTGCATACCTTGTAGGGCATACGGGTTCATTTTCTTGCATGTTTACATGACTTTCTATATAAACTGTCTATGATTTATATTTTTCCTTAGTAGTCGTTTGTTGGGGGTTGATAGAAATATGATTTGGTCTTTCCTATAATTGGTCTACTTGTCATCAGTTAAGGTATATAACTCCTCTATTGTCAATTACTTCCTTATAAATTATTGTTCTTTAAAATTTTCATATCATTTAACAGTTGAGTCACGGGAATAGATATTCCCTATTGATGCAATACATTAAGATGGTGGAGGAGAGACCAACATGTCGAACTTTAGGAGGCCTACAATGTAGTAATCAAAGCAATTATAAAGTTACCTTTAGATGAGCTTTTTACAAGTGATCATTATTTTACTTGGTTTGACGTATGATTGTCTAAGGTTTTTCCTTACTTCTCTTCTCTTTTTTGTCTTGAACCTTGAAGTTCTTGTATCTTCCCTATGATTTCTCAACGATCACCTTAAGTGTTTTGCTTATGATTTCTTTCAGTTATGAATCTATACTCTTGATAGAAATGACTGATGTGGATTGTTGTCAATGATAATGCAAGTTTTAGTGACACAACTTTAGAGCTTTGGAAAGTGAGGACATGTGTGCATACCTTCGTAGGGAATACGAGTTCATTTTCTTGGATGTCTGTGTGACTATTTCTTTTGAATATATTTTAGTGCATACGATAGTTTTTATTTAATTGGGGAGGAGGGGGTAGAAATATGGTTTGTTCTTTACTGTAATTGGCCTACTAGTCATCATTTAAGGTCTTTGACCCCTCTGTGACACAACTCTACACATACATTTGAAGAGCATGCACGTTGGCTTCTGGCATGTCTACATGACTGTTCCTTTTTAATATCTTTAAGTATATGTTTTAGTTTGTATTTTCAAATATTAATAATGTGTTTTCTTAATAATTGTGGTGGTCGTTTGAAAATTTTCGCTGGTAGTAAAGAACTTAATTTAATTATCTTATTGTAGATGATTTTTAAATTTACTAGTTATGAAAAACGGATACTTATACTAGTTTTCAAACTCCAATTGACTTGGGCGCAGAAATGGACGTGTCTTGGTGGCATCTTGCACCACTTCACCCCAATGAATTCAAGGCAATGTAGCTAAAGACTTTGGACTGGGACTTGCTATTAAGAAGAGTCTAATTGCAATGACACTGGCGTTGATGTAGACTTTGACTGGGACTGATATCAAGTTCAAGCTCTAGTATAAGTTATTGACCCAAAAACAAGTCCAGTGGCAATATCTTAGATGATGATAATGTTGCAATAGCTGGGCTAGACCTTCCTCAACATATTTTTTGTTCTAAGCAATTGGACATTGAAGAACCTGAAGGAAGATGGTGCTAGTTTCAATATAGATTGTGCTTTTACTACGAAAGTATTTCCTTGTATAACTATGAATTTTAGATGACGCACAGAAGATTGAAAGTAGCGGCAATAAGTTGGTGTTTGAAGAGTGTAAAACTACTGCAGACAAATGTAGACTTACAAAGTTGTTTTAAGCAACAGAAATGTTGAGACGAGTTTAAGTTTTTCTAAAGTGAAAGGAAAATGATGCAGAACAAGATTTTGTATATCTTATAGATGGTGTATCCAGTGCATGAGGTTCTCGCCATTGCAAGGTTTGAAGAGAGTTATATATTCAGTCTAAATTTTGTAAGCAAAGATATTATTTGCGGGACTCAAACCTGTGATCCAAGTCACAATGAAGCAACCTTATTGTTACGTCAATATTTAATATATCATATAATATTGTTTATTATTATTATTATTATTACAGATTATTTTGTTAGAATAGGAATATAGTTATAAAAATTAGGATCTTAAGCTCATACAATTGCAAATTGATCCATGTCTCATGCTAATTTATAGGATGGTGATCCAGATCTTTTAGATCCTGATCTGAATAGCAATTTTACCAAACCAAATAATTGGACTCGTTGGTGAGATGCATTTTGTTATTGGGCTAACCCAATTCACATTTATTATTTCAAATTTTCAGCTGGGACCTTGCCCTAATTCCCCACACTCTCGGTCCAGGCAAGCAGGCAAAAGCTTGGTCTCTCTATCACTCACTCGCTGGCTCACACACTCACTCACCCACCCACCCACACAGACACGCACACACAATCAATCACGACCAGTTGCTGTGATTTTATCTTGTTTGTGATTTTGATGCAGCAAAATTCTCAGATCTGCTGTAATTTGCAATTTTAAGTGAGAATCAACACCTTTTGATGTATTTCCAACAATAAGATAACAAGAAAAAGCATTATAATGAAACAAGAGTATATGAATTTCTAGGGCAAGAAACCCAAGGAAGACTGAAAGTCTAAATTTTCTGTAATAAGAATATAAACAACTGCTACAAAGACTCATAAATGCAAATAGTCTAAAGTGATAGTGGGAATTTGCATACATGCAAAGTGTCTAAAGTGAGTTAACAAGCTTGTATATATAAAAATTATATCAAGATCGTTTTTTATTACTTTTTGGTTGTCGGGTTGGTGGGAGTAAGGGGATTTAGTTTTTTTAGGCCACAGAATCATCCTAATCACTTATTTCTTTGTCAATGTCGCTGAAACAGGCATTTTGCACACCTGCTAGTCCGAGTGAAAAGAATAGCATAGTACCTAAAACTAGTTTGCCACAAACATCCAAGATAATCGAAAATACATTACCACTGACCCTGAAAGCCATGTACTCAAGCTACACACCCAACAACTGCCATGCTACTGATTCAAACAACAATTAAACAAGAGGTTGGTAGATTCCATAAGCTATTAATCTGACAGGCAATAAATGAGGCTAAACTTCAAGTTAATAACTTGTTAAACAATCTACTTTGGAACCATTACCATTTTTCATCATATTTTGGTTGTTCAGGAACTCAAAAACCATGAATAAATTGAATTTTATATTCTAATTTCCCAGCACACAAGCATGACACTGCGGCGAACTTCAGTTACCATTATTTGTCATTAAATAAGATATTCATACAAACCAAGGTTTGCTTAAAGAGATTCCCATCAATAGTGAGACAAAGTAGAGAAATGCATTGTTCTTTCTTTATTCTCTTACAACTGACTTAAAGAACTCATATACCTTAATCCTATTGAATAGGGGAAAGATAGTCTGTAGAATCTTGTTGAATAGGGGAAACTTTATTAATCACCCCCTTTTTGAAAAACTCCTCAGACACCCTCATCAAATCTTCCTTTATTTCATCCCAACAAACCTAATACATTGCCATGGTGAATCCATCCGGATCTGGTGCCTTTTTTCTACTACAGTCAAAAATAGCTCTCCTCACGTTCTCCATCTGAACAGGCCTTTCCATCCACTCTGCAACCCTTTCATCTATAAGACTCCATTCAGGACCCCTTAACTTAAATCTAGCACCCTCTTGATCTGATCCGAATAAAGCTTCTCAAAAAACCTAATAATTTCCCTCTCAATACTACCATCATCCTCAATTACCGACCCATCGTCAGGCTCCATTCCTCATTCTGTTTCCATTCGCCGCCTTATGAAAAAATTTAGTATTATCTCTTTCTTTTACCCACTAAGCTCTCTCCTCTCTTTTTAACGCTTCTTCGAAACCCCCTCCTCCTTCAACCTTATTCGCCTCATCAATCCTATCCAAAATAATTCTTTTTGCTTCTCGAATGTCCCAACATACCTCTTTATTCCACTCTCTCAATCTATGTTTTATTATCTCAAGTTTGTTCATAAATCAAAATTCTTGTCACCCCAGTACCCTTTCCTCTCCCCACCATTATCTTATTCTTTCCTTCAACTCTCTATGTTCCACCCACATATTCTCATACCTAAACAATCAAGGACCCCATTTAAACTACAATGCCTTCTGTCTCATCCCACGAAAACAATCTTCCCACCCTATAGACTATAAAAATCTATCCAACTTTTTACACAGCTTAACTGTCCTACCATTAGATCATGTAAACACTCCATTTGCCAAAGGGGGACCTAACAAAAGAAGTAAACATGAAGTGTTGCAAAAGACTGGGATAGGAAGCAAAACTGAATGTACCGGATTTTTAGCACATACAACCATCAAACCAAAGACCAAAGCAGGGCTCGACAAAACAGAAAGTATCATAGGACGTTGTCCTTCCTTGAAAATGGAACTTTCATGCTGGAGCAAGAAGTAGCATCCCTAAGCTTGGTTTCCCTAATAAAAGAATCAAAATCTTTCAATACTTTTTGTTGTTCTCCCCCCCATTCATCCTCTCCCTTGGATACCTTGTAACATTAAAATATCCCCCTATACACCATCTATGACCACACACCCCATATAGCCCTACTAATTTTTCCCACAATGAGACCCTAATCCTAGGCTTGTTAGGCCCATAAATACCAGTAAACCACCAGCCATAGCCCTCCCTGCTTAACTCTAATTGAAACAGTAAATTCCCACTCAAGAGTTTCTTCCATGCTTATAGATCTCTTGTCCCGAATGATGACAATACCACGTGTACTCCGACAAAAAATAGAAAAACCCAGTTCTAGAACCTAGACCACAAACACTACTAAAGACTCTTATCAATGACCTCCAACTTTGTTTCTTGTAAAGTAACTATATCTGTCCCAATTCTTCCCAAAAACTCCTCTATTGAAAACCTTTTCGCACATGACCCTAATCCTCTGGCATTCCAACTTAACAATCTTTATAAGAAACTATATAGATCCCTCCCCCACCTTTCTTACAACTATCACCCTCATAATTTATCCCTAACTCTAAATTTTTTAACTCTCCCACTCCCTTTCTCTTCCTCTCATTTCTGCATTCATTTTTTTGCTTCCCTTGTTTTTTTATGGAACTAGAGACAAATCCATTTTATATAAAAAATTCTTTAACACAACCCATTTTTCCTCGTCCGACAAAACACATTCATTATATTAGCCCTACATCTGTCATCTATTCCCTCTCTATTCCTTTCACCCTTAAAGCTCACTATTTCCCCCAGTTGTCACGGCATCAGAGTTCACCCTCAAAGCTCAGTACATTATTTTTTTTGCTCCCCCCCCCCTTTTTTTGATGGAACTAGAGACAAATCCATTTTATATAAAAAATTCTTTAAAACAACCCATTTTCCCTCATCCGACAAAACACATTCATTATTATCCCTATCTCCTTCCTCGATTCCCTCTGTACTCCTTTCACCCTCAAAGCTCACTATAGCTCTAGTTGTCACTACATCAGAGTTCATTGGACCAACATTAATTATGGGATATCTATCATCAATTTTGAATATATTGGATCACAGGTAGTAATAAGTGGAACACCTAATAAACCAGGTTCACACAGACACCGCAAATGTCTATTCTCCCCATGGACCTGAATTAGCTACATCACAGTTTGTGGAAACCAATTCTTTCCTATACCCATACTTCACTGAAGATAACATCGCCATTTTCTCACTTAATTCCATGTCATTCCAGCAACACAATCAGACCCAGAACCAATACGGATATTGACACTCCCACCCTTGAAAAATTAAAATCACCAAAATGAACACCGACATTGACACGCCCGTCCCCAGAAAAAAGAACAACCCTAGGAGAAACCATCAGTGGTTTTTTTTGGGAAATATTACCTTCTAAAGTACAAGGAAAAGCATTGCAAATTACCTTAGATTCGTGATGGAGTATCATATTACCTTCTTCTTGAACAGATATCAACTTATCATCGGTAAACATTCTCGCAATATCACCATATACCTCATCAGTCTGTATCTTTCTCTCGTTATCAATATCACAGCAATATAATGAATCCTCCAAACTCTTCTCCAACTCAGCATTGTCATACCACTCTCTCGCAGCAAGCATAGCATCGCTGCAATATTTGTAACCAAACCAAACCAATCCAAGACTTATGTCCCAATCATTTTAGGTCGGCTATATGAGTTTGTCTTCGCCATTCATTTCTATCATGTGCTATACACTCATTTAAGTTAAATATTTTTTTATTATTTTTTTCAATGTTAATTTAGAATTATCCTTACTTTTAGTACTATTAAGAGAAATTCTATAACTTTTTCGAACCAGTGCCTGAGCTACTCCTACCATTTATCTAATAGGATTATTTCGTATTCTATGCTTTCTAGTTTTTTCACACATCTACCATAACATTCTCATTTTCGCTACTCATTTTGTCACTATGTTGTTTCCAGTAACCCAATATTTTGTCCCATACAACATTGCTATCCTTATAGTTGTTAGATAAAACTTACCTTTCAATTTTATTGGTATCTTTCTATCACCTAATATGCCTGAGGTTTTTCTCCACTTAAGCCAACTGGCGTTAATTCTATGAGTTACATCATCTCCAATCTCTTCATCATTTTTAATGATCAATCCTAGAATATTTAAATCGTTTATTCATTGGTATTTCTTGATTTTCAATCTTAACTTTTTCACTATGTCTACTTCTTCTATTATTAAAATTGCATTGCATATATTCAGTTTTACTCATACTTATTTTAAACCCTTTAGACTCGAATATCTCTCTCCAAATTTTTAGCTTATTGTTAATCCCCCTTCGAGTTTCATCTACTAATACAATATCATCTGTAAATACTATATGTCGTGGGACATCATCTTGAATGGGCCTAGTGAGGTAGGTATGGACTTAGGGTCAATCCTTGGTGTAATCCCACCGTGATTGGAAACTCTTTACTTCTCTTACAGAAGATCTAATTGTAGTTATAACTCCGTCATACATATCCTTTATCACCTCAATATATCTATTCATTACTCTTTTTCTCTCAAACCTCTACGTATTATTTCTAGACACTTTAGCATACCCCTTTTCTAAATCTATAAATACCATATGGAGATTTTTCTTCTTCTCTCTATATTTTTCTATGAGTGTCCTCAATAAATATATAGCTTCTGTAATTGATCTATTAGGCATAAACCCAAACTGATTTTCGAGACTGTAGTCTCAACTCTTAGGCGACGTTCAATGACCATTTTTCATAGTTTCATTGTATGACTTATCAATTTTATCCCTCTATATTTATTACAATTTTGAATATCTCTTTTATTTTTATAGATAGGTACTAAAATACTCTTTCTCCATTCATTTGGCATTTTTTTAGTACCAATAATTCTATTGAATAATTTCGTTAGCCACAACACCCCATCATTCCCTAAGCACTTCCAAACTTCAATTGGAATCTCATCCGGTCCTAAAGCCTTGCCTAATTTCATTTCTTCAATGCAAATTCTACCTC
>CAUOFW020006245.1:0-24573 GCA_963454935.2 Ilex paraguariensis | reverse complement strand
AGAGTTATGGCTAACTTACTAAAAATGGTCTAATGCCACTCCAGTCTCCCAATGTAGTGAGCCTAGCCCCTTCCCAGACTTCATTGCACCCTACTTCATCATTATCAACACCTTCCATATCACAGTCCCACCAGCCACTCCCATTTGCATCTGTTAAACAGAACCAAGAACCAAACCTTCTTTTTCCTTTAGTTGACTTATTAGAAAATGCATTCAAATGGCCAATGGGTAATATAACTGAATAAAGAATAGCTTTAGACTGCTTATGATTATGGAGAGCCCATACTTACAGTGGTTGAAAAAGCTTCCTTGGTTTCTCATTGCTAGCAAAACTCTTCTTTACTTTTGGCTTGTTCCTCAGATCATCTCCAAGAGCTACTAAAAGCTTGTGAGCAGATTGTTTATATTCACCACCTTTAATGGCACAAAACTCATATTTCGAACATAAATATAAAAGTAACAAGAAAGAAACGCATTTCATCCTGATGCATGAAATCACTGTCAATCGCAGGGCATCATCGAATCAAATCCTATGTGATAGGTAAAGCTTAAAACCAACAATATAGAAAGGAAGCAGATTATTCAGAGAAGGATGCAGATCATATTGCTTTTGTGTTGTGTGCTTTGTTTTGTTTTGTTTTGTTTGAGGAAGAGTGTTAAAAAGAATGAAGTTTCTTTTCCCACCCTGTAAAGCTAGAAGGGAGGGATGGGGGAGCAAATTTTACCTGCATGCTTTCCTCCAATGAATTAAGCACTTAAGTTGCTAAGAATTATATTCCCTCCTTAAGTAGAAACTTTCATTCAGCACTTATGGTACAAATCTGGAAATTGCTGGCAACAATTCCCCACAAAACTTATTATACTCTAGACCCCACAAAGTGATCAAGTTGATTGATGTCTACTTTCACAGTGCCTTGTAGTTTTAAATTTATTTTAAGTTTTGTCAATAGAGATTTAGCCAAATATTGAAAAGAACATCAAAACTTAAGATGAAATTAGAAGCAGCATTTAACAATTTCTGTAAGAAAAACGGATT
Organism: Ilex paraguariensis; assembly: GCA_963454935.2. Lineage (NCBI taxonomy): Eukaryota > Viridiplantae > Streptophyta > Magnoliopsida > Aquifoliales > Aquifoliaceae > Ilex > Ilex paraguariensis. Next base: position 23,537 of record CAUOFW020006245.1, on the reverse strand, counting down.
GCGCCAAGTGATTGAGATGCAACGACAAACCTTCAAAAGGACGACTCCTTTTTCTTGATGGTTGCACATCATCTGTGCTAGAACTTCCAACCTCACCATTAGTGCACAGGCCTATACAATCTTCATTCTCTTTTCTAGTATGCTTAAACTTTTCAAACACTGCATCAAAAGCACCATTCACCTCTGCTTCACCTCTTTCCTTATCATCATTCTGTACTTCAGTAGATCCACTAACATTGCTACTGCCCAAAGGGGACGAAAATGGCCTCTCCTTGCCCTGTCAAGAATTAGATGCTTTACCTCTAAACCCAAAACTCTATATTCACATGTAAACAGATTTATGCAATTGTAATACCATAAGACATATCACAGAAGCTCTATTTTCGTCAACAAAAGTCTGCCTTTTTAAAATTAAAATGTTCACTTATAGTGGGCCTAATGCAACTTTTTCCACAATTCATGGGAATTTGCTATTACTTGAAAATAAAACAACATAAGCATAAGATACTTAAATTCCATTTTTCATTTGTTTCCTCCATCTTAGAAGCAAACATAGGTGCATGCAAGGTAGCTGATTGAACTGATTTGGATCGAACAAAACCTTCAAAGACTAATTTTTGTTTTCCACCTAAAATTTTAGAACCTTTGAAAGTTTCATAGCCTCCACTAAGATCCTAAGGCAATTATGTTGCTCAAGTAAACTGAAAATTATTTCCATTTGCAATCGAAACAATATAATGATTCCAACTTGGAAAAATGGAGTCGAGTTAAAAAATAGAGTCAGTTTAGATCACTACATGTTACTGTCTCTGATCTTAACTTGCACTTGTTTTCAAATCCCAGCTTGATTGGTAGATCCTATAGCTTATTGTACTTCATTTAAGGGTTTTTACTTATTTTCTCCTTTTCTGTACAAGTGCCGCATTGCCCAGTCAACAAAAATCGATCTTATTAACAAAAAAAACAGACACGCAAATAACAAGATAATGATTTGGGTTCAAGAGACCTGTTCGTGGATCCCTATATTTTGGGTTGAACACTACCTTAAAAGGGGCTCTGAATCAATTCCCTTAATCCTATATTAGTTATCATAACTCCAATTGCACTAATTGCCTTTGCGTAACCCACCAAACAATGTGGTTGATCTAGAATTGAGGGAACTGTGGTGAATCTACTTGTGGAGACGATGCTAATCCTATTAAAAACTCCACTGAGCCTACTTCAAATACTCAAAGCCAATAAAACATAAAGCATTGGATATTAAAATCTATTTCTTTTCTTTTCCTCAGTTTTCTCATAAACCAAACAAAATATAGCAAAAAGGAAAACACCTGAACTGATTTGGGTGGGACAGAACTTTTCTGAAGCTTCCGGTCAAGGAAATCAGAGAGTGAGACCCGCGAACCCTTTTCGGGAGGCTTGGCCTTTACATATTCTGTACAATCATTGGACCTGAAATGGAGCAGAAAAAATTAAAACATAAGTGCAGTTTAAGGATCAACAAAACATATGGTGATTTTGGGTTTTATCGATTACCTGTTTGAAGAGCGGAAGAGGAATGTTGAAGGAATCGAGCGCTGCCCCAAAACTCTACTTGATGAATGTTTTGTGTTCATCTCTCTGACTCTTGCTTCTGAGTTCAGGAACACAACTTGAGAGACAACCAAATGGCTTTTGTTTAACTTTCAAGAGTGTTGGCGGGAAGATGTTGAAACTTTTGGATGAACAGAACTGTCTTAAACTTGGAATTGCCCAATTTACATCCGAAAAAAGTAATCCTACATAATTTAAATAAAATTTTAAAATTATAAATTAAATATATATTATCCATTGTATAAGTGGATCCTATCAATTTTTTTATTGAAATCCACCCATCCTATACTTATTTAAAGGATAATATTTATTTTAATTATAATTGTTGAGTTTCATTTGAATTGTGTAACATTTTTTTATCTAGAAAAAATTAATATTACACAATTCAAATAAAATCTAAAAAATTACAATTTAAATGCGTATCATTTATTAGATGAGCGAGTCTTATTAACTTTTACGGTAACACTCACTCATCCACCACTCATAAACTTTTACATGGAGATCCCAAATGAGACTAATGAGTAGTAGGCTTGCGAATTTGGACAGATTCGTATAAAAAAATATTCATTTATATCTGATTCGTTTATTAATTTATATATAATAAATTGTATTATATCAGGTTCGTGTTGTGTCTTGTATTTCTTTTGGTTTGTTTTACCAATATTCAATTAATTTATTAACTGTGTCATTTCAAGTCCAATCATTTATAAAATGAGTGATTTAACAAAATTTTAAGTCCTCTAATTTCATATTATGTTAACGAATCATGTTATATTTTAACACTAAGGATAACTCGTGCCTGGAGGTACAGTGCAACTAAAAAAAATCGAACATTGAATTTGAACACGAAATAACCAAGCATTGAACTCGGACACAACCTAAACTTGCCTATATCATGTGTCTGAAGGCACTGTATATAATTTTTAAACACGAAATGTCATGACTTTAGTGAAATATGGACCACAAAACGTAATTATATATAGTACATTTATAAAATGGGTCATTCTTTAATCTAATTCATCAAAATGCGGATTATCTGCATGTCATTGTAAGTACTCTATCTCCATCACAACCTTGAATGTTATTGTATTAATCCAAATCTGCATCTTCCAACTAGGGGAATGTACAACAATCTAGCATTTACAAAATCAGTTAAATTTAGTACACGACAGAGATTTTAAAATTATAAACTTGAAAATAAAAAATAAACTATAACAAATAAATTTAGTTACCTTATTCAAACAACCTCATCGCAAAGGATGAGTTGTATTTATTCTTTTTAACTCCTGCACTTCTTCATCCAAATTCTATAGATGAAATAAAATGTTTGATCAATAAAATAACATTTTAAAATGTTTGCAATCAATAGAAATAAACTTGCAAGTAATTTATATCATTTCGTCCTTGTAGAATACGAACCATTATAACAAAACCTCAGGGTACACAATATTTGTCATGCAGTTCGACTCATCTTCAGGGAGAAGGATGTGTAAACTATCAGAAAATGTGCATCTAGATAGTGTGACATATAGATGTTCATGACTAAAGACTGGTGTTCGCAAATCAACTCCAACAAATTTCGTAGATTGTCCTTGAGATTTATTAATTGTCATAACATATGTTAACCAGATAAGAAATTGACGTCTAGTCATTTGAAAGGACAATTCAGAAGTTGTCGGTGCCAAAGATATTTTTGCAATGAAGACCAAGTTATCAGATTTATCTCCATTTAATATTCTAGCTTCAATTACACACATAACACATCTGACAACTATCAATCGCGTTCCATTACAAAGACTATCTTTCGGTGCAATGTTCCTCAACAACATTATTGGACAATCCACTTTTAGCTCTAAAAGGAATGGTGGAAAACCTGAAGGATTCAAAGAGTTCAAATACTCATTAGGAAATCAATTTGTGATGGTTTAATCGATTTCATCAGCGTCTGACATTTTGTCTGCAGCTAAATATGTAACTGTTTCTCTGGGATAAATTTGCAATGCTGCAGCATTTATAGCACTGGCATCATCATTACGGGCAGAAAGTATCATGCGTTTAGTTAAAAATTCTGGGGTCATTGTACCAACCACTTCCAATCGTGAAAAAACACTGTAAATCAATTCATGGAGGTTGTTACATTTGTGTATTATTGATGAAAGTTTTATAATTTCTCATAGGTTAGTGTCAATCTAAAAATAAAAGCACACAATTAGTGAATAATCAAAATCAATATATTCAATATATATTCACAAAATTTAAAATCAATGAAATGTTACCTCCATTAAGAAATTTGCAAAATCTGTGTTTCCATCATCTGTTCTATTCAAACGTATGTTTAAATCCAATGTCAAAACATGTATATCCCTCCATACCATAGACCGTCTCAATGAAGCACCCATAAATTGCTCGCGAACTCCCCTTGGTATAACTGACAAGATTTGCCGAAAGTCTCCACCAAGAACGACAGTGATACCCCCAAATGACTTTTTGCTGTCACAAATATCTTGGAGTGTACGATCTATTGCCTCAACACAAAATCTATGCTGCATAGGAACTTCATCCCATATTATGAGTTTTATTTTTCTGAACAACTCTGCGTGCATAGATTGCCTGGTAAATCCACAAACTGAATTCTCAAGCACTTCCAAAGGAATGCAAAATTTTGAATGTGCGGTGCGGCCTCCAACTAATAATAATGATGCAATACCGGAAGAAACCACAACAACAACAACATGTCCAAGACTACGCAATTTAGTAGCAACTGTATTGTATAAAAATGTTTTTCCTATTCCAGCACCCCTATTCAAGAAAAATGTAGTTCCCTCATTGTCCAATACAGACGAAGTGATTGCAGCATAAACATTGCGTTGTGCTTCATTAAGGCAGTCAATATCAGAAATTTTTTGTTGCACTTCATTCTGGAGTTTTTGATGTTCAAAAAACAATTTGTTACCAACAACTACATTCTAGTTCCCAATTGGTTGTGGCATAGGCGAAAAATCAATTAAACCCATGTCTAACTCATGGAGAAGTTGATTCATCAGATATAACCCATAATTTTCTATCTGATCTTGTGTTGGATTCACGATGCCAAAGATCGTACGAATCTTGTGTGCAAGGTCATCACATATCTGTTTTGAAAATTGATTCTATAATGCAAGTGGATGAAGTGGAGTGCATTCTGTAAGAATTATACTATACAATCTCCTCAATTGATACCTCGTATTCATAATTGAAGCCTCTTGAAGGCGTTGTATCCATTCTTTATTATCTTCTAAAAGTCTTCTTGCAACACATGCTAATTTGAACGTCTCATAATCAATATTGTTGACCGTGCATAAAGAATCAAATGATATTGGTCCTTTAACAATAGTGAGTAAAAGACGAAGATAAAATCGTTTACTTGAATTAGGGCTAGCAAAGTATATTCTACCAATTGTATATCCCCTTTGCCTTGGAGTCCACATCTTCGTTGCCTTATTCCAAACAAATTTCTGGGGAAATTCTTGATAGGTTAATGCGTGTGCAGATTCATTGGAACCACAACGCTTAAAAAAATCAATCAGAGTTGTATCTTCTTGTCTTGCTTTAGAAAGGATTTTATCAAATGGTTGTACAGGTTTAAAGACAACAAGATGCATACCAGGCAAATAGAGTGTCAATCGTACAACCGTTGAAATCTCTTCATGCATCGGTTTACCAAATAATTGTCAAGCAGCTTCTGGTGGTCCAATATATCTTGTGTCAAGATATTGTTGAATCTCATTTATTCATCCCAACACCATGGTTGTGCGATCATGACCTTTATAGATATACTTATGAATATGTTTCACGCATTTCAAACCTGCACACACTTCCACATTAATGTGGCAATTGAACATTCTTGATAAATAGGGATTGTATGGTACAACATCCCTATTATCAATCTCTTGTCCCCTCACAATATACGTTTGGTCGTTATTGCGACGACGATAGACAGGATATCCATCTTTGTCCATACTTGTTGAATCCACAAAAGCTCGAGGATATCTCTTAGTGCATATACCATTTTTCATACATGATACTTGCAGATTTCGAGCACCATATGGTCCATGTACCATACAACTCTTAATCATTTCAAAAAAGAATGGATCATTGTCATAACTTGAAAATTCAGCACAAACCGCTTTGTCAACCTGGGCACATGTCTGAATTTTGTCTGCACCATGAAGAAACAAAAGAACATGCATATGCGGTAACCCCCGTTTTTGAAATTCAATTATGAATACATGTGCTATTTTTTTTCCAAATACTTGCTTTATTTCTATCTCCTTTATCAAAGCACGTCTCTTTAACTCAAAAATACGTGCAACCAAATCAGGACGATCAAGAGAGTTTTGATATGGCAACAAAGCTGAAGTAATTTTAGGCCATTTGGGATTTGTAGTCATGGTGAGGAAAATATTTGGGTGTTGGTTATATCGCGTGATAGCTATTGAATCTTGAAAGATCTCAAACATATGTCTTGCACTACCAGTAAATGAAGATGACAAAATCATGCGTTGACCAATTTGTTCAGGTCCCAACTCATCAGCATTAACATCTATTAGACCTTGGTAAAGTTCAGCATGAAATTTTCCTTGGTTAAGCTTATAGTACATCAACCGGTTTTGTTCAGTTGAGGCCCAAGCATCTACTACAAACACTTGGCATAACTTGCCTCCTCTCAAAATTGTTGAATACTCGATAGGGCGTTCAAACAAGCGATAGCTATAAAATTGTAGCCGAGTGAGTCTAGTAGTTGAAGGCTGACCACATAAGACATCCCATTGTCTAAACTCAGGTTCCCATCCAAGCTCACCATGAGAGAATAATAAAACATAATGCAATGGTAAATATTCCTGGTGACATTCATTAATTTGCATCAACCCATTATTCTCTCTCAGATTCACAATAATGTCTCTCATTCCACTTGACTCGGTTCCATCACCCAGTAAAATTACGGCAATCTCATCTATTACTGGGAGATTATATCGTCGTTGATCTGTTTGTGTGTTGTAATGAAAATGAGCAGGTAAATCTTGGCCGGCCAATTCTGCATGATTTAAGATGGCATACGCTTGCTGAAATTTAGCTGGAAATGGATTAGTGTGCAACAAACAATCTTGAATTGTTATGAATACATCCCTTCTCAAATGAGGATTTCTATGGCAGTGAACATTTAAAGCTGAGTTAGAGTCATATATATATATAGTTGACAGTATGTTGCTTCATGTTCAGGTTGTGGTATAAGTGATCATGTTTGATGGTGTGATTCACTGTGAATGATAAATGATGTAGGGCCCTTTCCAGTTGTTAATCTCGAGTCTAGTATAGCACCAAGACTTGTAAAAACATTAGCTACATTATACTCTCGTATATGTTGTTGAAATAATTTTGATTGATCATCATTGTCATCATACATTACTCGAATTGATGGAGGGGGTGCAAGAAGTGGAGGTAGCCAAATCTTTCCTTGTAGACAACATGTTCCAAAAAAGAGGATTTGATACAGATGATGATTTTAATCTTTCATCAAGCCAATGCATGGCTGAACAAAAATGACATGGTACTTTTATGCTCCTAAGGAAATGACGAACTTCTAATCTATGTGCTCGAGGATTAACTTTTGTACTACTACATACACCTTCTTCTAGTGCATCAACACTACACATATCAAATTTTCTAATCAGATTTGAGTTTTAGAAGTTGATGTATGAATACAACATTTGCTTGCAACATGGTGCAAGCAATAACGCCCACAAAGCTTAAATAATAATAAGAGAAAAAAAGTCAAATTTATAACAAACACCTGGAGGGCAATTCTGGTTGCATCACGGTGCCTTCATTCAGAGTAGGATTCTTTTGGAGAATAGTAGCTAGAGTCATGGTGACTTCGTTCAATTTAGGTATTCCTTGAAGGTTGGTGATCACAAACGACGAACATGAAATATTACGTGTTATTGTCTGTTTTGCTTGAAATTGAGGCATATCTGAGGACATAGACGTCACTAGTGACTGTGAGATCTTTTACTTGTTTCCCCCTCTAAGAATGCACATGGGCGATAGGACTGCAAGCTCCAATCAATGCCATGGGATTGCAAACTTCAATCAACACCATAAATTATTTCAGAAACCACGCATTGAATTTTGAATCACGAAAGACCCAACAATTAAATCATAAAGTAAAAAAAAAAAAAACCCATCTGATAAAAATGACCCAAAATTTTCAAAAACCCCAAACTCAAAAAGATGATGCAATCTAAATCAATAGAACAGTGGCCACAAAAAAGCCCACAATTCAAGAAGCCCGCAATTCAATTGATATCCAATTCAGCTCCATATAAGAGTTGTCTACAACAAAATCCCAAAAGTAAAGCAAATCTTAAAAAATTAAACTAAAAGAGCTGCATCAAATGCTTACTCATGGTGGTGGGCAACCCATATCTGGTCAAAGCAATCAAAATGGTTCGAATAGAGCCTTCAAGGTGTGCTTTTATTGTAACACCCAATTGGGTTTGGACCATTTTGATTCTAATGACATTACGTATCATAATTTTGCTTCTTTGTTTTGAATATTAACTTAGAATTCATACTGAGTTATGCTTATATATGTAGAATCTCATCCTATTTGATTGATAACAATTCTTGCTTAATCAAATGGGTTGCTTAGCAGATCAAATGGGTTTTTTGTGGTGCCATCCTATTTGCTACGCTTGCTATGGCAGTCAAAACAAACACAATTAAGCTTATTACTACCATACTCAATAACCATAAAAAGAAAACACATAATTAATTTGCACTTACCTGAATTTTGAAAATTCCAACAAAAGGCATCCTATATGGCACCAAAGGCTTTGAAGCGGAATTTGACGTACTGTCCACTATATCAGAGAATCTCTCCCAAATTAGATAACTCCAATTGGAGCATTGGACACCTGACATGCACAACACACTTAACCAGAACAAGCTCAAAACACAAAAAGTAGAGAAACACCATAAGTATAATATATTTCACTAAGAACAAACTATGTCACTGATCCAAGCTTACAGCTACCCACCAAAGATAAACAGCAAAAATGCAAAAGAGATATACTTGTGGATGAAGCAGACGAAAAAAGAAATTTGAATGTGAAAGCAAAAGAATAGTGGAAGCAACAACATTTAAAAAAGGCAATCTCAGAATATTATAAATAAACATACTGTGCACCAAGGGCTGAGAAGAGAAGAGAAAAGTGTCGATGGAGATAAGTCGAAACAGCCGCTGGAGGAACTGTCGGCAACTGCCTGAAAGTGAAATAAATTCAGTGCGTAAAATAAAAAGAGAAAAAATTCAGTTCGAAATCTAAAAATGATAAACTTGAAAAAAGATCAGACAAAGGAATCATATTCAGATATTCAACGTGATTGAGCAGAGTGAGAATTCTTACCGCTAGAAGATATGGAGAGTCAAGGAGAAAGCCCCAATCTTCTTCAGACCCATATATGGTGGAGTGGGACTCTTAGATGCTCACAGTGAACTCAAACCCTTTCACAGTGAACTTTGGCCTAATAAACCTGATCAAAGAACCAAACCCAATACAGTAAAATGTGAAGATGAAGAACAAAACCCCAAAAATCATAAGAGAATGCAATACAACCAAACATGAAATGCATTAAAGATGATCTATCAAGAGCAAAATAGGAGCAAATCAAAGGGTGAACATAAACAAAAAGTGAGTTAAACGCCCTGTGTGTGCTGTGTTATGTTGGGTCTCTATCTTTTTCTATAAAATTCAGTATAATACTAAACAAAACATAAATAATTAAAACCTCTGTGCTGAGTGTGAACCTCTGTGTTGAGTGTGAGCCTCAGTGATGAGTCTTTTGTGTGCGTGCGATTGAGCAGAAAAAGCAGAGAAATTAGGACCTGAAACGACTTCCAAATCAAACCACCATAAGGGATCTGTGGCTTTGGATAGCTGCACAAAAAAGGGATCTGATGCGAGAAAGAGAGAGAGATGCGAGAGAGAGAGATAGGTGTTTGCGCTGAAGAAAGATGGGGGGGAGGGTGTTTGCGTAGAGGTGACTGTGCTGTCTGGGGATTTGGGAAAGTGATTCGCCGCCTGTGTGTTGCTATGACACGGTTGCTTATCCGGGGATTTGGGGAAGTGACCATTTGAGAGAGAAGAGAAGTGGGGATCTGTTTTTTGCAGGGAGCCGTTCGGGGTGGGCTGGGTTGGGTTGGGTTAATTTGGGGGAGAAAATATAGTGGGGATAAAATTCAAGTTTCATCCTATTTTATTATATAGATTTCTATGGATGAGCAACATTATAAATGAGTAGGTCATTGAAAAAATTTAACAACACCTATCGATCCAAAGACGCCTAAGGATTTTGGATTATCCTTATTAACACACAATTTTTTTTTTTTTTGTAAATATTGGGTTTTCCCTCTTTTTTGTTAATTTTTTTGTTTTATAATTTTTTCCCAGAAATCCTTTAAACACATTCCAAATAATCACGGTGAATCAGGAGTAAATAAATAAATTTGAGATAAATTTTAAATTTATGTAAATGATGGATATAAAAGAATACAAATTACATTTCTTAAAATTAGTACTATATATCATTACAATTAATTTAGGGTAGTGAGGGTTCAACGCACTTTTTTATTATTATTATTTATTTAATGACAATATAAGGTATTATCTAGTTGTATTTTATTAGATGTTATGTGTAACTGCCACTCCACCCCCCATTAATTTAATTTTTTCTTAGAAAAATCAATTTGTATCACCTAATAATTTATTATAACTTTTATTTAATAACACAAATGATGGAAAGTAAAAATGATAGAAAGTGAAGTGAAAGAAAAGAAAATGATAAAAGAAATATATTTTCATACATGTACTTAGCTAGAATGAAAAATTTACAGGAAAATTTTTAAAAAATTTATTTGAAAGAAAGTAAAGTTATAAGAAATTTTTTATAATTTTCTAAATTACCCCTTAATTATATTAAATAATTTTAAAAGTAATATGTAATTATAATTGAAAGCTAAATTTTTTTAAAAAAGTGGATCGCTACCTAATTCTAAGACAATTAACAACACACAAGTTTTTGGGCCAAATTATATGATTAATCAAATTCATACTAAATTTTTTTAAAATTAATAACCAATAAAATATTTAAATAAAAATAAGGATAAAATGAGAAGTTAGTTATATATCCCAACTTTCTTGCATTTCCTAGTGTTTTTTACAAGAATTTTTTTTTGTTATTTGTGAGAAATTCAAACATGAAAAAAATTTATTTTTTCTATTATTTTTCTTTTCATTCTAACTAAACACATGAAAATTTTAAAACAATTTCTCTTTCTTACATTTTTTACAATTCTCCCGCTAAACAAATGCATCCTTATAGAATCACTTTTCAAAACAGTGTTATTAAAATCGGACTATCTAGGAACCACTAAACTTGTCAGTTTTGAACCAAATCCGTGAACTGAGTGATTTGGTCAAATTGGATGGTTTGAATTTCAAGGGCTATACATAAAAAGATTAAAAAACACTTTTTTTGGGGCATTTGCCCTAAATCGAATATCCCTCCTTCATAGCTTAGGTGACCACCCACCACTCGGGCAAGCAAGAGAAGGCCAGGGAGGCAACCATTCAGTTGGTCTGGTTTATTGCTCATTCCTTTGAGTTTTTTTGCTTTCTCTTGTTTTTTTTTCCTCCGATTTCTTCTGTTCCTAAAAATACCTCTAAACATCATCATGTCAGTACATAGAAACAAGAAAGAGAAATAAACATCAACATATCAATACATAAGTATGCACTTGCAGTTTGTTGGATTTTGTATTTGCTACATTTAGAGTATTTACACTTTTTTTTGTATTTGCTTTGTTATGTCTCCTCTTTTAATCATCTTTTAATCTGTTTTTATTTGCTCCGTGAGATTTTTATTTACTTGATTCAGTCTCTTTTTTAATTTGCTTAATACTTAATTTCATTAATTTTATGGACCAATTATATGCATTGTGGATATATTTCATATTTTTTTAGCTAAATTATTATATTTTATAATTTTTATAATATCTATATATATATATATATAGATATCTATATATCTATAAAAAGTTATGTGTCTTTGAAAAACTTTCATTTTCCTCTTTTACCCTCTAATATTTCTTAATTATCTAAACTACCATGAATAAATATATTATAAAGACAATATAATACACCTTTTATTTATTATATTAATATCATTTATGACATACTCCTCATGTTCTAATTTCTTCATTAAATTATTAGTTTATGAAACAAGAGAGATGGAGGGACACAACTCCTAAAAGATTGTTCATCTTCCTCTATATATCTATCTATCTATACTATATATCTATATTTTTAACTATACTATATATTTATATCCATATTTGTATCTATACTACTGGCTACTAAATCAAAATTTTTTTTTTTGTCATCATTACTCTCAAACAATTGTATAAAGTTAAATTAGTACTAGATTAATTATCATAATTAATTAATTAATCTATCTCCTGCACTAATTTTTTATTGAGCTATTAACAACTATTGTTCATCAACCTAATTAAGTTACTTGCATGAGTTAAATTACAACATCAGTTGAATTGTGGAAACCTGATAGTTATTAAAACTCTTGGAGTTTCGTTACTCCATTACAAAAAAAAAAAAAAAAAAACGGGTGGAAGTTATTTGGCCGTTATCAAAGCTTTCTCTGGATTGAAGTTAAAAAGGGGTAAGAGGTTACTAAAAATACCTATCAGATATTTTTCTCACCAACAAATACCCATCAACCTCGTCTTCTCTTTTGCAGCTGCCAACAAAAACTACAACCATCATTTTAATGAATTATCAAATTAGGTTTTCGAATTGTTATAGGTTTGATAATTTTCACTGATTGATTTTGTATTTTTATCTTAATTTTTTCTTTTCCTCTCGGTATACAAAGGTTATAGTGGTTATAATCTAAACCTAAAGACATTAGATCTCAAACAAGGGTGTGGTTTTGTTGGTGATGGTGTTTGGATTTAGGCATGTATATATTTCTCGTGCCGCTTGGGTTGGTACCTTTGTTTTTGGTTCAACGTCACAATCATAGTTTTAAAACCCGGCCCAGACATCAACCCGGAAGAGGAATCGGGTCAATGGGTCACTGGTTCAACCGGTAATATAATTAAAAAATTTAAAAAATTATTAATGATAATAAATAGGCTAAAAATTCACAATAATTGTAAAAACAACATGCTTAATGTATATTTGACGAAACAAAAGCCCTAAAATTATCAAACATGAATCCACTTTCTTCTCTATTGTTTTTAGCTTTTCAGTATTTAATTTATTTGTGGTGGAGGGGCTACAAATCATTCTTAATTATGAGAAAATATGAGAAACACACATAAACAACCATTGAATTGAACCCGCATCAATGTATGACATACACTTCAAAGCAAAACTTTGCAGCAAACTAAAAATGAAAATCCATCACACAGAATAATTGAGGATCTACCAATTATAATAGATCTACCAATCTAGAGCATGCAACCATTATCAGTGAACTATTAAATCCTTAAACTGGAGCATCCCCACAAAACCACAACGCATAGTATTTCAGACTATAGAGATAGAGGAGAGGATGTACCTGCTATGCTGTGTGCTATTTCACACTTGAGGGATGCTAGGAAATGGAAATCGGCGATGGAGCTATGGCCAGTGAATCCCTCCTACCTCGACTTTGACGCAGTGCAAAGAAGAGAGAGAGAGATAGAGACTGAAAGAGAGAAAGAGAGGGAGAAGCAAAGAGAGAGAGAGAGAAGAGACTGAGGACTGGATTGACGAACAATTATAGGAGCAACAAACATAAGGCAATAAATCTAACAAATATTCGTAACCCACAAAAAAAAAAAAGCCAACCCACAAATATATATTGAGAGAAAGAAAGAGAGTAGAGTCAGTAGACAGTAAGGAGAGGGAGAAGGGGGGAGGGAACTCACCTCGTCGCTGGTGGAGGCTGTGCTCAGTCGTTGGTGGAGCTCTACTCAGCCGCTGTTGCCTGGTGGTCTGCTCGCTGGTCTGATCGCTGTTGGTGCTGGAGTGGAGGGTGGTCTGATCACTGCTGGTGCTGGAGTAGAGGCTGGTTTGGTCGCTGGTTGGTGGTGGAGGCATTGCGAGGCTGGTCTGGTAGCTGGTTGGTGGTGGAGGCGTTGCGAGGCTGCTCGTCTGGTGGAAGTGGAATGATTTAGGGCAAAATGAAAAGGAGAAAAATGCCCAAATAAAAAAAAAATCTCAGATTTATAGGAAGGAAGTTAAACCGGCCCGTTTGTTAAACTTGTCCGGTTCTTACGGGTTTAGCGGTTTTTGACCGGTTCAACGGGTTTAGTCCGGGTTCCTTACACAAACGGTCTTTTAATTGACCTGGACCGGTTAGAGGGCCAGTTCACTGGGTTGACCCGTCGGGCCGGGCCGTATTTTAAAACAATGGTCACAATTCCCATGATTTTTTCGATTTCATTTGTTTTTTTTGTTCGTCCCTCTATCTCTGTTTCTTATTTGAGATTTTTTTTGGGTTTTCCTCGCTGTGTACATACAATAATTTTTGGTCCTTTGGATTAAATAGGTTTTGGTCTTATCATTCTGATTTATAGTGCATGTAATGTTTTTTTTTGTGAGATGTCATAAACTACTTAGACATATGGGTTGCATCTAATTTTTTTTTAATTTAATTCTAAATTCTTTCCAATTTAAAGATTCACTAATATTGTAGAATTTGTACAGGTAAGGAGTGTAAAAGAAGTGACATGACAAATCCCTATTGTAATTGTTTGTGAAAATTTGGTTCATCAACTCTTATATAACCACATTGGTTTGATAACTTCAAGTTGAATAGATTTTTTTTAGATGAAATGAATTAACGAGTCAAGGATAAAGAAATTATGATGCAGATATTATATTTTGATAGTGATCATGCATATGATCTCGATTAATATCTTCTTGGGCTCCATTTGGTTAAGCAACACTGTTAGTTTCAATAATTTCAGTATGCACATGTATCCATAGTTTAGGATCTACAAATTTGTTTTATTGCATGTGTGTAGGAGAAAAAAAATGTGATACTTAATGTGTCATGAGATATTGTAATATCTCATAGCAACAAAGGCATGTTGCATGTTTTCATGGTTTTGAAGAATTAAAATGATTTTCTCAAGCAATTCACATCCATAACGTAAAATAGTGTGTAAATAATTATAATATTTTTGAAATGTATATTTTCTTTATGTCATCTATAACACTAGAATTATAATTTTCTGCATTCATGTTTTATGATGATTTGAATAATATAAATATTACATAATCTTTGCTCTAGTAATATATACTATTTGATATTTAAAAGGGCCCACATGCAATATATATGTGCACTAACTAGTATATATATAAATATAGAGAGAGAGAGATTTTATTATTTAACTGGTCCAATCAATTAACCTAACAGTTAAACTAGTGAACTATCAACCCACTCTCCTTACCGGTTCGATGACGGATCTGCTTTTGACAACATTGCTTCAAACTATTGGGAATAAAAAGTAAAAAAATTTAAAAAAAAAAAAAAAGAGATCGTAATTTTGGGCCATACGGTGCTGGACTACCACTAAATGGGTCGGTTGGGTGCAATGGGCCGACTCGGCCCAGTTTACTCGTCTACGCTGAATGTATAGCCTGAACTTGGAACTCAGAAGCTCATGCTCAAGTTCAACACCTTTTCGCTGTTGGCCTTGCGAGTTTTACGAGTTCGAATCAAACTTATTTTTTTAAATAAATTTAAAAAATTATTTAAGTTGTCGATTTTTTTAGTATTTGAGCCGAGCACCTGTTTTGAAAAAAAAAAAGAAAACAAGCCTATAATAAATTGAACTCGAGTTAAGCTTGAATAACTGAACTATTTTACATATAAATTATCCGACTTTTATGAGTCGAATTTTTTGAAATTTAATTTTTAAATAAGTCTAAAAAATTATGCAAATTTAACTCATTCAACACAACTCAAGCCGAACTCGAGTTTATCCGACCCGACCGACAAGCTGGACTTAATTATCGGCCGTATTAATCAACCGCTGCTTTTGGCTTAGGCAATCTCCTTTGTTCTTAACAGAACAATCTCAAATCCAAAAGCACCACCCAATGGCAATCGAAAACGATACAAACAATCAACACCCGAAGAGAACCAAAGAATTTCCTCAAATCACTATCACCACCAATCTAAACCCAGTTTCCAATCCAATGCAAAACCTTCCGCACGAAATCATTGTAGAAATACTCTCAAGACTCCCCGTGAAGTCACTCTTACGGTTCAGGTGTGTTTCCAAATCATGGTGTTCTTTAATTTCTAGCACACAATTCGCCAAAACCCATCTCGATGTATCAAGCAGAAACAAAGATTATGCTAATTGTAGACTCATTTTCAGTTCTGTTCGCCCTCATTTTGATCTCAAAAGTTGCTCTCTTCACTGTCTATTGTATGAACCCTCTGTTAATGCTATTGAGATGGATTATCCTATGAAAAACCCACATCATGCAGTTTGGATTGTGGGTTCTGTTAATGGGTTAGTGTGTATAGCTATTGAAGAAGATAGTATATTTTTGTGGAACCCATCTACGAGGGAATCGAAGAAATTGCCCAATTTGGGCATTAAATTGAAATATGGTTGTTATATTATATATGGGTTTGGTTATGATGAGATTAGTGATGATTATAAAGTTGTGGGGATTTTCTGTGTTTTTGGTATTGGGGGATTGTATGAGACTGAGGTCAAGGTTTATAGTTTAAGGACTGACAGTTGGAGAGGTATTGGGGAATTTCCTGGTGGTATTCCTTTAGATGATTCGGGTAAGTTTACGAATGGGGCACTCCATTGGGCATCAAGTAGAGATATGAGAATGGATTATTGGGTGCTCGTTTCTCTTGATTTAGCCAAGGAAACGTTTGGGGAGGTGGCACAACCTAAATATGGAGATGGTGATTTTAGTTTGACATTAGGGGTTTTAGGAGGATGCCTTTGTGTACTTTGTGATTACCGTGGAATTCATGCAAATGTATGGCTAATGAAGGAATATGGAAAGAGAGAGACTTGGACAAAAATCGCAACTATTCCATATCTTCAAGATCCTGTGATTTATACAATACCATTGTGCATTTCCAAGAATGATGAACTTCTGCTCGAATTGAGGTCTTATTTAAGGTTGTACAATCCAAAGGATGATACGTTCAAGTATCCTCGGATTCGTAACTTTGGTACCTGTTTTGAAGCCAATACCTATGTTGAAAGCCTAATTTCATTCAATATTGATGATGCGGCTGAGGGGCAGCAACAATAACAAAGGAAAATAGAGGTAAAATTAATTTGTGTATTGCTTCATCTGTTCGCTATTAGTTGTCGTATTTTGTGGCCATTCACTGAAATTTACTTTTTTCCTTTTAAGTATTAATGTTTTGTCTGGCAGGGGAAAAATAGTTTTCGAAGAAAATGGGATCTCTTGAGATTACTTAAAGAAACTTGTGGTGATGGATTTTGTTTTGACCTCTATTAGCAGTTTATCAGTATGTAAATGATTGGTCACACCCCTTGCAGATTATGTATCTTTGAAGACACCCATTGCATTATTTGAAAATTCACTAACACCCCTTTTCAACATCTGGTGGATACAAAATTAACGGGGATTGTTATTTTACAAGATTGCCCATGATAGATCACATATATAAAAGAGTTAGAACCACCCTACACATTACTGCCACCAACCACCACCCCCGGGGCAAATCCCAGAAATGTAAAACCTTCCTTACAAAGCATCACTTTTAAACCAGAGGAGGATGAAGAAAAGAAAGTTTTCCAAAAGATATGCAAATCATGAAATTATCACAATCCAGCTGTTTTCTTCCATAAGCAAAAACCTAGTAATGTAACTGTAAAGCAATAAAACCCTCCAAACCAATCCCAAAAAAAGGACATACGTAAAACTCGTTGAGATGTCTACCAACTCCTTTGCTCAACCCATCAGTTTTCACAATGGCAACATCCCAAGACTGAAACAGGAGAACCATAAAATACCCCAAGACAAAACCCACCATGACTATAAGAGAAGAGCTATGCTAGTTGTGAGATTTGCATGTTCAGTAAGTGTGGTTTTGTCTCGTCTATGTCATTCTCTGATATCCTCTCTCTCTCCCATATTGCTTAGGCTTTTGGTAATGAAACACATGACTGAATGGAAGGAAAACACACACACATAAAAGAGAGAAGGGTGGGGGGGGGGGGGTGGGGGGGAGTATAAAGCCAGGGAGATTCCTTCCCACAAGGGACCCCAAAAACAGGAATTAGATTATATACATAATAAGAATAATACAAACTCAGAGAACTGTGACCATTGTAACATTTGAAACACAGGAAGTGCATTAAATACTTTTTTGTTTTCTTTGAAAAAGGTGTGTCTTCCAATTATATAGATCCATATAGCATGCATTGATGAATTATATGACAGTGCCTTATCTATATACATATACATATGCACGTACACGTAGACATGTCTATAAGAGTGTTGAAATGGGTGAGACTTTGATGTTTGTTCAAATGGGTGGTTGGGCTTTCTGAATATGGAGGTGTCTAGGGTTGGGCATTGCCAATGGTCGAGAGGTGGTGGTGGTTGGAAGGGTTGTTCCAGTATGTTTGGTTCGATTTGGTTTGGGGTCCTTGGGCAATGTGTGTTTGGTGGTGTAATGTATGTGTAACCGAGTGAGACTGGTGGGGATGGTGTCGATGGTGTTTGAAGAGTCCAGAATATTGCAGAACATTTTCTTGTCTGGGATCAAATCGCTTGGTGAAAAAGGCTGAATATGGTCTTGACAAGCTTGGGCAGACCTGTTATGGAAGCTGGTTTGGTAAAATTTGGAGGAGTGAGCCAGACAAAGGACTCAGATTATGGGTTATAGCTATGGAAGGGTACAATCAGGTTAAGTCTCCAGCTCTCCATGCAACCTATTGATCTGATGGTGCTTTGCTGCGAGTCAAAGCTTTGGTTGGAGTGTTGTAAGTCCAACTTTTGGAGAGTGCGAACCGTTAGATTGAAGCTCAAAAAAATGATGCGAGGTCGTGATTGGTTGTTGTAAAACCAACTTAAATTTGATTATATAGAATCAATATCTGTCGATGACACGATTGTCATTTCATAGTTTCCGTCACAAAAATAGGGCGAACATCATTGACAGGGGAGCACATAATTAATCAGATGAATAATTTAACCAAATAGATTCTCAGGGTGGATTCATTGACTGATGTTGTTACTGAATGATTGGTTATTTTGTCATGACATTTATGGTAGATTGGTTTATAGCCTACTGCTTCTCTTTCAAATAGTCTATTTCTTCGACGTGGATACTAACAAGAGATTATTGTTTTTCGGGCTTAAATTGCTTCGATGTCTCCCATTTGCAAAGGAATTAATGCCCCATCTTTATTATTGGGTCTTACATGGTCATTCGGCTTAAATAAATAGAACCTGTGCAATCGGTTTATATTTGTTATCCTCAGTTTTTTTTTGAAGACAGTACTCAGAGGTTTAATCTCTATAGAAACATACACAGTACTACTAGAGTATTTCTTGTAACCATACGAATGGATTTGTCTTGCTTAGATTTCCTACTTCATTGGATTTAGTCTGTGATGCATTGAGTCAATGCCCAAAATCTGGTTTATTCGGGTCTTATTCACTATCCTCCAAAAAATGTGGCAAAAATTGCTGCATTCACGTCATCATGTCTTCTTATTCTTTAATGTTGTCTCTTTGTTTTGCAGCAAGTATACATATGTACATTGAGGCAGTGGCTACCTTAGCAAGGGTAGTGAGCCGGTTAGGGTCAACCTGGGTTTGGTGTATTGTGAAGGGCAACAAAGAGAGCATATGGAGTATTGTGTGCTAGAGACGGGCACTCTTTATACTAATGGAGTATTGAATGTAATGTGCGTTGCGATTGATATATCTTATGTATTTGTTTAAACAACTAGACACATTGTGAATTTGGATTTATTGATATGTACGAAAATATATATTTTTAATTTCTAGGTTTATTTTTGTGCGTGAATGTAACTGAATTGTTTGAGTTTGTGTTTGGACTTTGGATGTAGATGAACGTGGAAATTTATCACTTAATCATTTAGACCAATTGAAATTTAAAATATTACACTTAGAACTTTTGAAGTTTATATGTGCGTAACACTTAGACTCCCGCGTCAATGTATCTATCAAATATTTTAAATTTTACAATTAAAATTTATGTTTGATTATATCATTTATTGAAATAAAATCAAAAATAAAAATCTAAATTTTTCTTAAAAAAATTATAATTAGTATATAATTATATTATCTATTGGAATAAAACAAAAAAAATCAAATAAAAGATCAAATTATAATTGACACAATATATTCTATCTTTAATTGGAGTAATTTGGTCGTTTAATAAATTATATTAGTTTTGTAACTAATTAAGAGTTTAAGTGTAATATTTTAAATTTGAGGAGTTCAAGTGTTACATGCCTATAAACTTAAATGCGTCTTGATGTAATTTACTAATAGATATAAGGACATTGACGGTAGAGGTCTAAGCGTTACGTGCGTACAAATTTTAGGAGGTCTGTGCGTAATATTTTAAATATTAATAAATTTAAGTGATTAAGTGAAAAACCACGTGTATTGTTTTTAGACAAAAATATAAACTCATCATTCATATTCTTGGGTGACATGTGCATCAATTTTTAATGGAATCTGAAACGAATTTTAGTTCGAGGGTTACATTGAAACCAATTTATGATATTCATGATGCAAAATGAGAAAAATAATATTTTGGGGTGTAAAGTGAGAATTGAAACATTTTTCGGAGTATAAAGTGCAAAAATCCTGAATCTTTAAATATAAATATGATGTTAAAAAACACAAATGTACTATATTATTGTGTGAACCCTTGAGCAAAATCCTATGCCGCCCCTAACAATATGTAAATATTTTCTTGATAAAAAAAATGACTGATTAGCACGAGCACCTCAAATTTAATAGTTCAGATGTTTGAATTTTAATCAAAAGATTAATATTTCAAATCTCATTGATTATTTGTGTTGTGGAGGAACCAAAACAAAAGGCCCAAACATCCGATGACAAAAGAGAAAATGCTCCGCGGGAAGCTCGTTTCATATCGGCGGATTCGTGCTAGTTAGACATCGGCCATGAAATCCAACATTAGCTTGAATTCGAACTCTTTCTGCTAGCTCTTATCCTACCAGTCAGGATTTCTAACACTACGAAGTTGTTCTAACCTCGATCAACGCAGGTTGATCAATATTTTCAGTCAAGGAGATGACTAAAGGATTCCGATCAAGTGTACAATCAAGTGTACGAGGTTTCCCTCTTAAAGTGGAGTTTGAGAGAGATAAGCAATTGATAATAACTCAGTAGATAACATAAATTCTAGGATCAATTCTTACGTGGCTATGATCGATTGATAGGATAGGACTTTCTCAAATGTAAGGTTCCTCTTGAAATCCTCTTGACTTGAGCTTCGGATGTTCGGTCATCGGAGATCTTCGGATGTTCGATTGATACATGTATAAAAGCAAAACACATTTTTGTATGGTTTTTAGGGAAAATTTTAATCACATTCCTCTAATTTATTATATCTTCAAACACACCCTTCTAGTTTCTGAATCTTTACTGACACCCTTATCAAATTAAATATCTTAACAAGAATATAATTTTACTAAATTGCTAATGATATATTTTAGGAAAAATTTCATTCACACCCCTTTTAAATAGATATATCTTCAATGGGACCCACTTTATTTTATAATTTTTTTTCGTATTAAAATTTGGGCCGAATAAAATTCGATTCGAGTCGAATAAAATCCATTTTTAATCGGCTCGAATCAAATTGTAATAAACTCGCATTGAATTTTAATTTGCTCGAATTTTGATACGCAAAAAAATATAAATTTTAATTGGAACGAATTTTAATAAGTAAAAAATATAAATTTTAATCGATTTAAATCGAATTTTAATTGACACTAACAGCTCAGATTGAGCTCAAAATTGACTCAATTTTTAATACGTGAAAAAAAATAAAACTTAATCAGTTCGAATCGAATTTTAATTGAGTTAAATTTTAATATGTAAAAAAATTTAAGCAGGTCAAATTTCAATATATTAAAAAAAAAATTAATCGACTCAAATTTTAATCAAATTTTATGTAAAAAGATTGTTTGAGGTTTATGTAGGGACAATTTTAGTATTTTAGATTTTTTTTTATTAGAAAGGATTGTTTAATGGCAAAGGATGTTAGCGGTGTTTAAATATAAAATAAAAAGGGTGTCAGTGATGCTTTAGATAATAGAGAGGTGTGTCTTTGAAGATATAATAAACTAAATGTGGTGTTAGTTCTTGTGAAAATAACTATAATTTTGGAAATTAGTTGGAAAAAAAACGATATCATGAGAAAAAATTCAAAATAACTTACCACTAATATTAAAATCTCCAAAGTTGACGAGGCAATATTCTATTTGTGATTAAAATAACTTCAAATAAGACTCAAATCACTATGAATGATTACATACCATTCTTTCTGAATCATTTTAATATGATTAAGGATACCTCAGGATCAAATCAGGGCATTACAAAATATAAGATGGCTCTACTTATGCTGAGGTCTAGAGCTGAGGAGACTTTTGTTGATGTAGAGTTCTATGCCTATTCTAGGAGTTGGCTTATGTGTACTTCACCTCACATCCATTGTATTTTAAATGCAATGTCAACCCCTTTATCTATCAAGAGATTGGTACATCAATTTCACTCATTTGCTTTTAATTAATTACGAATTAAATTCTTCCTACTGGTATTTTAATTCAGAAATTGTGATAGCCAAGAGTCCAATAGGCCAAGATTCCCAAGATGGGAGGCTAAGATGGATGAGATGAAATGAGGTTGAAGTACTGAGTCAATGTACTTAGTACCACACTGTTACCCCCTCAGCTATTGACAGCATTTGGCATCGGGTAGTCTCGCCCATAGACACCTATGTCTTAGTCAAAATGACAGAAGTCTCTTGCATGACTGAGGGAGGCAGTCTATGCACATAGGCAAGTGGGCACGAATGTAATGCAATTCGGATACTAAGGGCTCCTGACACATGCACAACATGTGAGGAAGTTGGGCATGTGCTCTGCAGGTGGTGGCAGTTCTGGGTATTTTTCTGGCAAGTGCACAACAAGTGAGATCTCTGTCAGATTTAGACAAGCATGCAGACACCAGTTATAACTTCCTTGTCATCCAATCATAGCAGACCTCTGGTAGCATTTGAATTACAGACATGTGTCTAGGCAGTTGGACTTGTAACTGCCACCCTGAATATTATAAATAAGGTGCTTGGGATTTGTAGTGTAACAAGAGAGTTGACACGTTTTTGTAAACAGACCCTAAGACTGAGTTCCTTATACGTTATTGAGAAAGAAAGGTTTGGCTATTGCCTGTAAATTCTGTGTGTCTTGCCTATGTGTTTACTTACTGTCAATTCTTTATTCTATGTGCATTCTGTGTGCATTCTGAGTGTTTGGCTGAGACTAAGTGTTGGATCTTAGTGCCATCACGAGACAGAAATTTGGTGAGAAATTTAACCCCGTGACAATTGGTATCAGAGCTTCAGTGTGTGACCATGGCTGATGGAAACGTTGCTAAATTGCGAGAACGTATTGTCCATCTCGAAGATTTTTTGGGCGCCCCTCAGACTGATGGTGCAACCAGCGTGGCTGTGCAGATGGAGCAGAACGCTATTCAGATTGCGGAATTGCAATGACTTTTGATAGTTACGTGACTGACATTGAT
>CAUOFW020006244.1:0-24580 GCA_963454935.2 Ilex paraguariensis | reverse complement strand
ATTTGGAATCTTATGCATCCAATGGGACCCCTTTAAAAGAGGACCTTAACGCCCCCCCATGCGGAGCTCCCAACTTACCAGGAGATTGGGCCACAACCCAGAAATGTAAAAGCCCAAGATCAACTAGTTCAGGATACACCAGTTCGGTCATATCAAGCACGGTAACATGTGCTTGCTCAAAAAAAGGAACTCGGTATAGGATGAGTCCCAAGAAGCTCCCGCTCGTGCCACATGTCCAGGGAACAGCGGACAACCTCTTAGGACTTTAACGAATAAATACTCCCTGATAAAGGGTATGTTGTGATACATTGCATTTCTAACGATTGTGGGCACGGAATGCGTCAGGGTGGTAAACCCTGCTACAGAACAAATGAAGAAAGGTCCATATAATCAATCGAGAAAATGAAGAATCATAAAAACCCTAGATGACCATGTAAAAATAGAAGATGAAGTCATTGTAAAAGGGGTTCCATAGTTTTACATGAGATATATTGTGCAAAAAAAGCTCACAGCCAAGAGGCTTACTATAATCACTACCTTTTTCAAATAATGCAATTCCCCCCTCCTTTCAAATGAGCAAAAGCTTCCATAACAGTAGACGTAGCCTTAGTCTTTCAGCTGAGCTGAACCACTTATATTTTATATTTTGATCTAACATTAACATTTACTTCCCCTTTAACCCAAGTATTCATAAAGCCTCCACTGGATCTCACAAAGTAGTTATTCTACAATTGGGTATAGCAATTTCAAGTACTATCGAGGACCAAATACATTAAATAAATAGTGAATTTTGTTTTAAACTAACATTCAATGCCAATTCAATGATTAAAATGCATTAGGTATATAAATTATATCCCAAACTTTCGATTATATACCATTATTTAAAATTTTGTTTTGGAACTCCAAAGTTTTTCTTTCAAATTGGGCCCTAGACAATTGTCTTAGTGGCCTATAAGTTTGGCCGACACTTCCGTCACATGTGATGTCTTTTGAGTGGACTGTACGTGTGAGTTTCATTTTGTTTTATGTAGGGTGGCAATCTTAATCAATAATTGTGTCACATTGATCAATCGTGCTAAAAATCAACCTTCCTAATCAATGAGCTCTCTCAACTTTCCCATGCATATGTTTTAAGTCGTTGTCAATGGAATTTACATAATTTTCATAAAGAATTCTAATAAATTTAACGTGAATGATCAAATTGAGAAGATTTAATAATTCGTATCTAACAAATTATGTCATATCAAATTCGTATCATGTATAAATCATATATAACTAATATACAAACGAGTCGTACCGTATATTTTTTTTAATTGATTTCACTCATACCTAATTCGTTTATTAATTATGTTATTTGGGTCAACTCATTTATTAAATGGATGATTTAAAGAATACTCAAATCTTTTAATTTTATATCGTGCTCATATCGTAGTAACGGATCGTGTCATATTTTGACACACTTAACTCTTTAAACGACAGGATTTAAAGTTTCAAGCCACATTATCCGCTAATTGTTTTGCAAGCAAAGCAACGACAACAATGGTGACTCGGTACGAAAATCATTTGGTAGGATTCCATCTCAATGTTCAAGAGGTCATGTTTCCCAAAGTCGTATGCTGAAGTTCTTTGTGGTGAAGGCTTGTATACATTTATAGCAACATGACTGCAATAAATTCTCTTTCAAATCTAGCTAGATCCAATATAATTTAACTAAATAATGAGTCATCTTTTTTTGACTTAGTAAAGAAAAAGTCACACATAATTAGTTTTTGTTAATACCGACCCCTCGAATGGTTTGATGTAACAGTAGGGTAATCCTTGATTTTTTTTTTAAAAAAAATTATATAAAGACCATCAGTGATTTAAGTTGTATTCAGATTGGGTCCTGAATTTTTTCGGGTATAATCTGAACTTAATCTGAATTAACAAAGTGTAGGCTAATACAAATTGAATCTAAATTTTAGCCGGATTTATATAAATCAAAGTCAAATCAATTTTAGATTCGTGTCGCATTTCTTGTTACCATAACCATGAAAAGTAAGTCAAGTAATGTAAAGTTTGACTTGACAAATTCATGAAGCAATTAGGTGATTGACCAGCAAAACCAGTGGACACATGTATGCACCCGCTGAAAGTTCTGAATCATGCTAAACTTTTTTATTCTAAAAACCTCAAAAATATTTAATGGTTTGGCCATTAAGCTTTGAATCCAGTCTAGGATGATCTTTCTTGCTATTTCCTCACTTCATCAGTAAACCCCTGCCCTTTATTCTTATCCAATTGACTATAATTTAAGCTGTTTAAAACTAATTATTTTTTAAATACAGCTTTTTCCAGAACCCAACCCATGTATGAGGGAAGTTGTATCCACTAAGCCAAGCGGGGATATCTAAGGAGTAGATTAAGTGATAACATGGATGAATTATAAATTCAGATATTTTGAATTTAAATTTTGGTAATTTTTTGAACCAATTTCTGCATGAATAATTTGTCTTTAATCGGACCGGTGAATATCCTAATCAACATGTGGATAGTCTTTCTTTGACTGGACTGATGGGGGGATAAAAAATTGACCTAATTTGTTGTGACGATAACTCTTAAATTTTTTCATTGGAACTTTATCAATTGACATATTATTATATCAATAAATTTGTTTAATTTTTTAGATTTCGGTGGCATTACTCTTAAAAAATCAAGAATGACAAACTTAGACAAAACTGGATATTCGCATTTTAAAAAAAAGTATAAGATTGAACGATCCAAAAAAGGTGATAAACATTGCATTTGGGCCATGAATATGATATATAAAGTATCCTATCGAAATGTCATATCAAATTATTTTTTAAGGGGTATAAGAAGTAACTTGTATCCGAAAAGACTATGAAATGTGAATAATTTTAAAAATGATATTGATAATAGTCAGATAAGTCTATTTAACACGGTTAGATAAATTTATTAAAATTTATCATATTTTATATTATAAATTATTAAACGAGAGCACATTACACAACTGCATAAAATATTCTCCCCAAAGATCTAAAAGACAAGCAAGAGGGAATGAGTCACACGTAACCAAAAATCTATAAATTGGCATACCACCAATAAGCTAGCAAATCAAACCACCATGAAGATCTCTCTGGTTTGCACTCTCTCCCTCTCTCTCCTCCTCTTTCTCTCTCTACCATCCCCTTCTCTCTCCTCCGTTAGATGCAACCCTAAGGACAAAAAAGTTCTGTTAGAAATCAAAAAAGCACTAAACAACCCATATCACTTGGCCTCATGGGACCCATCCACAGATTGCTGTGATTGGTATGCTTTGGAGTGTGATCCCACAACCAACCGTGTCACCGCCCTCACCATCTTCCAAGGCAACATATCCGGCCAAATCCCGGCTGCCGTCGGTGACCTTCCATTTCTCAAAACCCTAATCTTCCGAAAACTGACAAACCTCACTGGAGAAATCCCTTCGGCCATTGCTAAACTGAAGAACCTTGAAATGGTTAGACTCAGTTGGACTAATCTCTCCGGACCCGTCCCTTCATTCTTTAGCCAACTCAAAAACCTAAACTATCTGGACTTATCGTTCAACAACCTCACTGGTTCAATCCCTCCCTCTCTCTCCAAACTCACCAACCTCAATGCCCTTCACTTAGACCGCAACAAACTCACTGGAAAAATACCCGAATCGTTCGGAAAATTCTCCGGCAGTGTCCCGGACCTTTATCTCTCTCACAACCAGCTCACTGGGTCAGTTCCAAAATCTTTAGGTTATTTGAACTTCACAGAGATTGATTTTTCACGTAACAAGCTTACAGGTGATATATCATTCTTTTTTGGCACCAACAAGACGATACAGATCGTGGATTTCTCGAGGAACATGTTCGGGTTTGATCTTTCTAAGGTGAAGTTTCCGGCGAGCTTGACGTCCTTAGATTTGAACCATAACAGCATAAAAGGGAGTCTTCCGGCCGGATTGACGGGGCTTGATCTGCAGTTCTTGAACGTGAGTTATAACCGGCTTTGCGGTCAGATTCCGGTGGGTGGGAAACTCCAGAGCTTTGATTACTCGGCCTATTTCCATAACCGGTGCTTGTGTGGCTCTCCATTACCAGCATGCAAATGATTATCCTATCGGAGGAGCTGTTATGGGCTCACCCACCCACTGGAAAATTGAGCCCAGCAATTGGGTTCTGGGTTAAGTTGTTTGATATCTATAATTGTCCAATCAATATCTGTCTTTAGATTAAATTCAAACTCAATAAATTTATTTTTATTTTCATGTCAAATTGATGAGTGTGCGTTAATGAACATTACCTTTGTTGTAATTTGTTTTATTAATAGCTGCAATAAACATATATTCAAAGTTTCTACCGTAAGGCATTCCAGCAATAGTGTAGCACATAGTTTAGTTAGAATGGCGCCTTCTATTAAATGTTTTGATGTATGGGAGGAGGTGACACCAGATTTCTTAGTGTTCCTCCTTCTCTTGGATATCTTCAATTAATCGAATATTTACTGTTTCAATCAAAAAAAATCCTTTTAATTAAAAATAATGGAAATTTTTGTATTTTTTTAAGTTATGCTTCTCGTTCCTTGATGAAACCAAACTCATTTGGGTGTTTTTACCATTTCTCCCCTTTCTTCCACACTTCCCTTCTCCCTCTTCTCTCATCACCACTTTCACAGCACCACTGCCATCGTAGTTGTTTTTTTTTTTTTTTTTGGGGGGGGGGGAGGGATTAAAACTATTCTATTGTTATCATGGTGGCCCGGTTCTTATCGTAGTGGTCCTATCCAAGATGGAAGTTTGGCATGGGATGGCTGGTTTTGCCGACAAAAGGGGAAAGGAAAGACTCTCTCTACATTCAATCTTTCTTCTTTTACTTTCTGATCTACTTTGCAATCAATAATTCTATTTTAATCAAGTAACTTAATTTATGAGTCAATTTATCATTTTTTTTAGGGTAAACTTTACTTTACCTCCATATAATTAAGTTATTTTCTAGATCATCTCTCTCACATTCAAAAAAAGTCACGTTAGTCTCTCGTGATTTGTAAACTAAAATGCACTGTTAGATTTTATGTCTAATCTAATTGACATAAAATTAAAAGGATATGTTTTATTTTCTTTTATTTCATGTTTATGAAGTGTAAAACTCCCCAGACACATGTTTTATATTCTTGGATCAAGCCAGTATCGAATCGAAACTACACCAAAATTCATCTCAAGTCATTAATATTAATTTGAATGATTTACGATCATCGATTGAAAAAATAATAAAATAACACAAAATACTAAAATAAAATATTAATCAAATCTTTTCATGGACATTTGATCACTTTGACGAAAGAATGGGTAACGAAAAGGGACTATAGACAGAAAGTATATAAAGTAAAAATGAAATTGTATTTTTCAGCACACTAATTAGCATGGACTGCACATGTATATGTATATATACTAGAGATTGTACATAATCAAAGACAAAGATTGGGTGATCACAAAGTGTAATATTATGTAGACTTAAAATGTTTACTTGAGTAATCACTGTTATTAATTATTAATTAACTGTTACTTGTGGGTATCAATTTTTATTAGGATTTACTACCTATTCAATAGGCTTAAAATACTCATTTGATCAGTCGATGTCCTTAATTTAATTGTGGATCTCAATAAGATTGAGAACTCACTACCTACTCAATTGTTGTAATTGATTAAATTAACAAATTATATCACTATTTTAAGTTTTAGCCTAAATAAAATATGTGCAAGAAAGACACAAAATTTAGTTGAGCTCGAGAGAGTAGTCAACGTAAGCCTGAACATCTTGTAACAAACAAAAAACATAAAACTATCTATAACTAGTTAATTATAAGTTAAATTTCTCAATAATTTTTTTGTTTTAACGTACACAATCACCAAGTCTATTACAAATGTTTCCTTCATTTAGTTGTAAAATTTAGTTGAGATCATCCTCTATATTGTTAAGAAATTGATTATTTTAGATAGCATAAAATCCTTTTGTGCTTGCATTTTATATTGTACATCTCATATTGTATTATTAGCTTACGAACTTTTAATGCAGTTGAGTTTAAGAGTAGTAGACGCAAAGCTGAACACTTTATAACAATAAACACTAAAATGTTACATAACTATTACTAAAACAATATTGAATATATATAAACTTCAAAAATTATTCTAAAAAAGATGTTTAAATAGAGATCATTTGATATTTAGTCGTATAATTTTTTTGTACAATAATAATTAAACGGGATTATTGTGTCAAAAGAAAATTATTTATTTTTTACAATAACCCACAACATTTTTATTCATGTTACCTGGTCGTATCATTTTCAATTTTGGTCACATCGGTTTGTGTCAATTTCATGTAAAAAATTAGCACGCTGTCGAGAATGCTAGTTAGAATCATTCGATGTCAATAATCAAGATTGATTTAGGTTTCATTGTTAATGAGTCTTCAAGTTAATGATAATTCAAATTTGGGCCTTGATTCCAGTGGCCCGTGCAGCTCGAGCAGCCCAATCCATTACAGCCTTGGCTAAATTATTGGGCTCTAATGGGCTTGAGCTTCAGACTATGCCCATAAGCTAGTCTTGACCATGCCTGACAATGGGCCTATTTTGGGGTTGAAAACTGCATTTTTTTTTTTTTTTGGTTTCAGAGGAAAAGAAATTTGATTTGTTTAGACCCTAGATTATTAGACGGATTTTTCATCAACTTTTTGGGCAAAATCAGATTTTATCAGCACCAAGGATAAGCTGAAAAATGGGGTTTATCCAAGAATTTCCAAGGAAAAATTGGCTTTTTTAGAAACACGAGAAACGGTTTCAAGAATTTTTTTTTAACTCTAACTCTTTTATTTCACATTTCAAACATTTATTTCGCACCCAAACAAGACAGCTTCAAACAGGTCGAATATTTAAATTTTTTGAAATCTGAATATTTTTTAGTTTACTATTGGTAAAAATCAAATAGTTACATACAAGACCAGGAGGGCCTCTGCTCGCCGGACCCGTGCACAACCTTTTGTATGTTCCGTTATCTTCGAAAGTAAAATAATGGGAAATATGGAGATCAGTTCTCTTTTGTGAATTTATTTGGTGATCAGTCTATCAAAAAAACTTGTTTAATATTTAGTCTATTTTGTTATCTATTGTCCAAAATACTCATAGTAATTAAATTTAATTAAAACAAATTTAAAAACTAACAACTCCTAAATTTTAGGAGTTTGACTAACATTAAAATTATTTCTCTCTCATCTCTATCTATATCTATATATAGAATAGGACTATTTATTTCTCTCATATATATATTAGTAATTGTCCGTGTCTGAAGATACTATGTAACTCATAAAAAAATTCGCAAGCAATTGTTCATACCAAAAAGACACCGTACAATACAAAAAATACCAATAAAAAAAATTGAGAAAATTAACTAATTAATATGAGCCCACTAATAATTTTAACATGTTTCACTATAAAAATGTGACTCTTGAAAATTTTCAACATGTAAAAGAATTAATACAATCAAACATTTATTTAACGGAGACAACTTATATCAATCATGATTCTTATGTCCGTACTACCACTATTTATCAACTACCGAAAACAAAGAAGTATCCTCTTTTTATAGGAATCTTCAATAGAAACCTGTCATTGCAATTCTTATACTCGTACCCACCTTTTAGGCCATGGAGGAGCAAAAGCCCATTTTGAACCCTTGCTTTATTTAAATTGAACTCCTCCTCAGTCGTGTTAAATTTTTGTTAAATCACTTAGTCCTGTTACTATTATAACAATGAAATAATTTATATACTATGCCCAAGAATGATATATAATTGTTCGCCATTGGCCCAAGAATCATAAATACACTCACAAAAGTTCATCCTAGACATAATGTAGTATCAAAAGCAAAGCAAAGCAAAAAAAAACTCTCAATTTCTCAATATTAAATAAAAGAGAAGATTGAATTCTAAAAGTCAATATACTAAGGATTTCATTGCTCGATATACTATCAAATAATGATTGAATATAGAAGAACTCACAAATAGTATAGTGCCCATTCGACAAAGATATGAGCACAATGAAGAAAAAGAAAAGTAAAATCTTGTACCATAGAAGACAAATTTGTCATCATCTAGACTTTCATCTGCTTCAAGGGGGTTGTGCCTTGTGGCCGTAGACGTGGTAGCAGTTGTAGTTGTTTATGATGCAGCGAAGAATGTCCTCCCAAAGACTCTTGTCTCAAACATGATGGCCAATAAGTTGCAACACAACAATTACGAAAAAATAGCATGTTAAAAGAATTAGAGAGATGTGTGTGACAGTTACCAAAATTAATTTTTTTGTCCAAAAGTTGTAGTAGAAAAAATTCTTACCAGAGAGTTTTCTCACTAATTCCTTCAGTGAAGCATTCTATCAAACAGTTTGCATAAAACAAAAGTACTAATGGTACAGTTTAATGAACAAATGCAATTATATTGATTACACAACGTTAAAGCAATCCAGTACCAAAAAAGCTCAAATTATTCATTCAATTTAAGTAACCTTGTTTCTAAATGAGGCATTCCATCAAATTATCCGCGTGCAGAACCAAAGGTGTGACCTTTTGAGTACGTAACCACAAAACCGGGAATTCCATGCTACTATTTTAGGAATTGAGACAAAGGCTAGACAATTACATACTTATAAAATTGAAATTACAGAAAAAAAATTCACAAAAATTGACATGGAGTGATCGTGCAAGCACAAAATCAGTGCTTATAAAAGAGTGTGTATGTGTGTGTGTGTGTCTACACATGAGGGTGGGTGAGTGTGTAGGTGTGTGCAGGTTATGGGGACTACGTATGTGTGTTTTATGTAGTGTGTGTGTGTGACAGAATGGTGGTGACAAGAAGTGGTGAAAGAGATGTGAAATAGAGAGAGCGAGAGGAGGAAAAGTGGTCAAGTCAATACCCATAAGGGCATTTGGTCGAACAGGTTATAGGCACACTTAGAGAGATGGAGAGAGAAAATATGTGAGCGTGGAACATTCGCAATGCTTTTAGGTGTGTGAGACAGTGAGAGTATGCGAGCGTCTGGTGTGGCTAGGCTGATAAATTACTAACAGATGTTATCTAATGTCGCAATTGCTTTCGGTGTGTGTGTGTGTGTGAGTGTTTATGGTGTTGCTGTGTGGGTTGTGTAGGTATATTCTAGAGGGGTGGAAAATGGAGAAGAGAGAGAGAGAGAGAGAAAAAAAAAAGACAATGCGAGTGGGAAATAGGTTTGTGTGTGTGTGTGTAGTGGGCAAATAAGAAAGGGGGGAAAGGAGAGGAGAGAAAGGGAGATACCTTGTGGGTGGCGCCGATCATCGCTGGTGGTAACCTTGGCATTGGCATTGTTGCTGGTGGGTAGAGAAAAGAGGGAGATGAGAGAAAAGAGAGAATAGGAAGAAAGAAAGGAGATTCGGGAAGCTATCAGAGAGAGAAAGAAGAAAGATGTACTGTGGAAAGGAGATCTGGTGAGAGAAAAATGGAAGAGAGGAGGGAGAGTGTATCGAAGAGAGAAAGAGAAAGAGGAGGGAGAAAGGGAAAAAGAATTATTGTATGAGATAGGAAGATAAAGTTAAAGGGGGAGATAAGAGTTTGGATTGTTAGTATGAGATAAAGGAAGAGAGTTAGATGAGAGATAAGAGTGTTAACAAAATTTGGTATGAGGACCATTGGATCAAAAGTCTTGAAATGATCAGAACCGCGAAAAGCTCAAGACAATCAAGTTAGATACTTTATTATATAGATATAGATATAGATATAAAGAGAGAGGGGAGATGAGGCAATGTGTTTAAAATGTCTAAGATATAGAGTAGAGAGAAAGTTAGGAAATGTTGTTGGGCGGGAAAACAAAATTTAGTTATCACTGTAGACTGCCAGATCATTATTTATGAGATGATCTGAACCGTATTTTATGTTGGGATTACGTTATCTGTTGGATGTTTTTATGTTTTATCTCAAAACGATCTGGACCTCGCTTTGTCTTTTTGATTCAAACTTTGTTCTACTTTATTATATAGATACTAGGGGTAACCCGAGCCTAAAGGCATAAGTGCAACATAAGTGAGAAGGGATGGATTTGGGAGGGGAGAAATTCAATATGAATGATTTTGAGAGGAATGTTGGTGGTATTTAGATGAGTCAATTTGAGACCGTCGACTGAACTTATTAAAACCAACCCTATTTTATATAATACATTTGATACAAATAAAAGCAATATTCTATAATTTTTAATCTCCTTTCAAACTCTATATTTTACTCATTTTTTACTATATATTCCATAATTTTTGAACCAAATGGGGCTTCAACAAATCATACCAATACTTTAATGAATCAATTTTTGTTTGATAATTTTAAGATATTTGGTATGAAATTTTTTTTTTTTGGGGTTCTAGTACCCAACTTATTTGACCCAATTAATTTTATTTTTCATAAATTATTACAGTAGACCCATTTAAGAATATCCAAAAAAATATACAAACCATACATAACAAAAAAAAAAACATTCAGGGTGGCCTCAAGCCCCTCCTCTCTCTACCACTGCCAAAGAGAGAGAAAGAGTGAAGATTGGGAAAAAAAAGGTAAAATTCAATTTGAATGGTTTTGAAAAAAATATTGGTAGCTGTTGGATGAATTTTTTTGAGACCGTCGTATGAATTTTTGAAGTCTTTCTTGTTTTATATTATAGATAAATCCATAAAATATGATAAAGTTGACTTAAAAAAATTAATTTATATACATATAATTAAAATTGAACATTAATTTATATACATGTACTCAAAATCAAGTCAAATCTAATATAACCTAAAATTTTAATTTATCAAAAAGCATATTGCCAAAATATTTTCTATCAAAAAAATTTACAATTATCATTTATAAAATACTATTTTTTTAATTAGTACAAATTATTCCAAAATTATTAATTTATGAGAATATATTAGCGTTATGTTTTCTTAAGAGATAAAAAAAATTAGTCTTGAACATTTAATTCAAGATATGTGTAAGATATGTTAGTTTGAGACAATTAATTAAATAAATAAAATTAAAAATAATTATATTCAATATAAATGTGTTAAGTATCGCCCTTATTTTTTTTCTTTTATCTGTTAAATTGATGAATTTTTTTAATCAAAATGTTATTATTGTGTCTTATAAAAATTCAAAATGTTACACTATACAAATTATATTAATGGCAAATTTGACCTATTTAATTATTATGTCACAAAAAATTATATATTTCAAGATCAGTCGTAATCGTAAACCGGTTGGGGTAAAAATATTAAGGAAAAAAATTGTAATTTCTTGACCGTTGGATGAATGAATTTGAGATCGTATGATGTGTTCCAAAATCAAAAATAATCGTTGACCGGTTGAGGGGAAATATTAAGGGAAAAAAGGTAATTTTTTGACCGTTAGATAAGTGAATTTGAGACCGTAGGATGGGTTTGTTACAGAAACCCTGTTTTATATTATAGAATCTATGAAATATGATAGAGTTGACTTAAAAAAATTAATTTATATACATATAATCAAAATCGAACATTAATTTATATACATGTACTCAAAATCGATTCAAATCTAATACAAACTAAAAATCTAATTTATCAAAAAACATATCGCCAAAATATTTTCTATCAAAAAAAATTTATAATTATCATTTATAAAATACTATTTTTTTTAATTAGTACAAATTATTACAAAATTATTAATTTATAAGAATATATTAGTGTTGAGTTTTCTTAAGAGATAAAAAAAATTAATCTTGAACTTTTAATTCAAGATATGTTAGTTTGAGACAATTAATTAAATAAATAAAATTAAAATTAATTATATTCAATATAAATGTGTTAAGCAGCGCCCTCATTTTTTTTATCTATTAAATTGATGAATTTTTAATCAAAATGTTATTATTGTGTCTTATAAAAATTCAAAATGTTACACTACACAGATAATATTAATGGCAAATTTGACCTACTTAATTATTATGTCACAAAAAATTATGTTTTTCAAGATTAGTCGTAATCATTGACCGGTTGGGAAAAAAATATTAGGGAAAAAAATGGTAATTTCTTGACCGTTAGATCAATGAATTTGAATCGTATGATGTGTTTCAAGATCAACAATAATCATTGACCGATTGGGGGAAAATATTAAGGGAAAAAAAAGGTAATTTCTTGACCGTTAGATGAATGAATTTGAGATCATAGGATGAACTTATTGAAGTCGTCATGTTTTATATTATAGATATAAACACACACATATAGTAACATTAACAAAAATAGTAACATTTAAACACAAAAAGTAGTACCATTTAAACACAAAAAAAATAGAAACATTTAAACACAAAAAAATAATAATAACACTGAGTATTAATATTTGAAAAAATTATAGTAATAAGATGCTCAAACATGCCCAACAAAAAATAGTAACAAATTTATTAGAGATTGAGAGAATATGTGTGTCAATTGTTCTTTGAATTTCAATTTTAAATTTATGTAAAAAAATTTATTGGAATATCTTCATTGATAGTGAATTAAGGAATAATAATTCTAAAGTTAGAAAACTAATTTAAAGTTGTTTTCAAGTAAGGGTATTTTAGAGTTTTAAAATAATAATGGACTTAACTATTTACTAGTAAGATTAAAAACGGACTTCTCCTCAAATAAGTTTTGTTGACAAACTAAACTTATTATAAATCTCTTAAAGAGGATTCAACCCCAATTTTCACTAAAATAATTGGGTGAATTCCAAGTCGGAGAGAGAGAGAGAGTAAGAAACTAGTCTCCTTTGAATTTAGTATCGTGGTATACCAACTACCACCTACCAACCACATTATCAAAAATTTTAGTAATTTTTTACGTTAATAAATTAAGTCCTAATATGGTTGTTGTTTCCATATACTTACCTTGACATGTTCATGGTCTTTGAATTTGAATATTGTTTGCCCATTTGTACATATCTATTTACATGTTGTACCTAATCATATTAAAGAAATTGTCGCCATGATTATCCCGGGATATTTTAAAAAAAAAAAAAAAAAGTAGAATTATTCTGACTTAAAATTTTGATTTAATTTTTTGAATTAATCATATACAACTCACATTGATCCCATAGTATTATTGCAAATTGTTGAGTGTTTTTATTGGAACCATGTCACAGGACACATTTCTAGATAAAATAATTATATCAGATTTTCAAATACAAAATTAAATAACTGAGTGACCATAGGGTTCAAAAACTAAGACTATGCAGATAGATTTAGGCTTTTAACCTTTTCCCTTATGGTAATTGACATCTGAGTCTCTTCTAGCCAAGGAAGAAAATGGCCACCGTCCAATATCAAAGCTTGCAACTTTTGTCAGTTACATCAAGTTTTTTTTTTAATGGTTAGAGTGTTTGGATCAATTTAAAAGTACTTCAACTAATTCCTTATTCGGTCCGATCAAAGGTAAACCATTCACGCTAAGACTAAACTATTAATGAGAGATAAATCTCTACTGGCATGTCCCAAAGGGTTTGTAAACCCCCACATTCTTATCTGTATATAGCAACATAATTATTTTTGAAATGTTAATATATGTTATGATATATGCATGAATTATATGGATTGTAATAGTAGAAATAAAAATGTTAGATGAGGTAATAGGGTATAAATTGGAAGATAGGAAGTATTCTATAGTTCAAACACATTTTAGATAAAATTTGGATAGAAAGGATATTAGACACTGCTTAGTATTTAGACCATAAATTTTTATCCTAATGTCCGTTTGAGCTTAAATTTTTATAGTAGACAATAGATTTTCAGAGTTACAAAAGTGTATTTCATGAAAATTTTTCACATCAACTTTTAAATCGACCAAAACTTCACTGGAAGTTTTAGCAGAAACAGGAAGTCCGTTCAAATGTGAATGTCAAATCGAACGACAATTCGTCCCAGTACTTTTTCCTGATGGAAAAACAAAACTACTGGGAGCAACTAACGTTTGAACACCAAAATGGCGTTCGAACGTTAGTTACGAATTCTGAGTTTCAGATTCGCGCACAGGGGACTATTTTGCCTCCAATAAATACATAAGGACACTTCCAATAGCCCTATTTCAACATTTATAACCTTAAAGAGTCCTAGAGAAAAAGAAAGAAAGAGAAAAACACAGAATCAAGGAGGATTTTCACATTGAAGTAGATCAAAATTTCAAGTTCTTCACACAAAATTAAGGAAGAAGGTAGGGGTTTCTTCCTCTTCGCTTCCAATGAGGTTAAGGCTTATATATATGTATGTTTTGACTCTAAATCCTAATTATATGTTAGGAAATCATTGAGTCTTGATATTCTTGCAAATATTACCTTGTTTTAAACAAAGTTATTATTAGATAGCCATGAAATTTCTTTTTCTTGTCTGAAAACCTTAGTTTTCAAGGGAAATGAATTTTTCTCTTGATTTTTCATTTGTTCTTAATTTCAAAACTCTAGTGCTTGGTATTGAACAATAAAATAGTATTTTTAATGATCTCTTGCATATTTTCTTAAATTGTTCTACTAGAATAATACATATAAAATTTAGAGATTTTAGATTTTAGTTGGAATTGGAGAAATTTGTTTGGTATTGTATCTCTTGTGGATGTTTGGATGACCATAGGTGACCGTTGACCGGGTATCGTAGAGTGGGTAGATGTGTTTCTTACTCCGTGAGAGTTTGAATTTTTTCTACCACTCATAGTGGGGTTGGTACCTTGCGAAGACCAAACTACTATTCGCTCACGGGTATCGAGATTGAGGGTTAGTATATTATTCCTAGGTGGAATTCGTCAATACCAAAACGTTGGTATACGTCATTCCTAAAGTTTGATATCCTTGCAAAGATTGAGTGTATGTGTCTGTGTGAGTCAGGATATTCTCGATGTATTTATTCATACGATGTCATACATCATACCTGAGATATATTGTAGGCTATTGTTTATTGTGCAAACGATTAGTTATGGTTTATTGTGGAAAGGAGTTTATGGTGGAATTGGTTTATTGTGAAATTGGTTATTATGGGAATGGTAACTTGTTAAAAATTGTTATTTTTTAAAATTGGTTTTACTTTTTCATTTAATTATTGCTATTGTATAAACTTGAGATCCATTGAAGTATCCATGTTTTTCTTCAAAAGCTATATATGATATATGTAAAATGAGACTGACCGTTTTATATGTTTTTGAAACCTTGTTCAAGTTTGTGAGAATTTTCTTACAGAGTTTAGTACTCACCCCCTACAAACAACATTTTTTTAGATTTTGGTTTAGATGAAGAGCTCAGAGTTGATGAGCAGGTAGCTTGGAAAGCTCAACTTAATGGGCATGTAGATCTAGAGGGGGATGTCTAGAACTATTCTTTTTGTGTCCTAGACTAAGAGATTTATTTTTAAATAATGTTTATGTTAATATTTTTCTTATTCCGCTATAAGATAATAGTTAATTTTTGAGATGTAATTGTCGTAGTTTGACATATTCTTTTAAATGCAATGATCATGGCTTGACATATTCTTTTGGATGAAGCTGTAAATATTTGGATGATGAAATGAAATTTCCTTTAATTATGAACTTTATTAGTTGTTCTCATCATGTGAATGATTTTAGATAGTAATGTCATCAAAAAGAAATTTTGGGACGTTACAAAGGTACCAAAAATCGAACTCAGAACTTTTAAATTTACAACAACAAACTCAATGTCCTCCTCCTCTTTGACATTTCCTTTCTTCTTTGCCCTCCACCTCAGTTTTTTGTCACAAACGGCTGCTAAATCAATATCCCCCTTATTTTCTTACTCCAGAGAGAGAGAGATAGAGAGGGAGGGGTTTAACTTCTACTTTTATAATTATGACCTAGTTATTGTTTACTCTATCTATACATCATTGTGAAAAAGATACAAGAAAAGCCATAAGTAATGCAAGAAATAGATCAAAAGTTTCCATGGGGATTAGGATTTTTGATCTCATTCCTGCTGGGGACGTGCCAACCAGAGAGAGCTAAGAGCTCGGAGGCGGTGGAAGTACTCGGCAATGGCCAGAAAACACCTTGCTGCTTGACGAGTCGTTAAGAGTTGATACAGCCGGTGAAGTGTTTGGTGCCTCAAATTATCTGCCTGTAAGTTTTTTTCCCATTTGGACAAAAATAATAATAATAAGAAACCAATAGGTTACAAAGCATACATGTATGTTGACCCTAAAGAGATGAAAAAGAGGGACATGTTTATTTTTTAGGGGAAAATACACTTTTGGTCGTCAAAGTATGTATTTAGTGTCTATTTGATCTCCAATATTTCAATTGTGTCTATTTGATCTCTAAAGTTTCTAACTTATAGCTAAGTTGTCTAATCCCAAACGCCGTCACAAAATGGTCACGCATCAATCACGTGGTTCCTCATTTTATGTCTATTTAGTTCCTAAAGTACCTAATTTGTGTCTATTTGGTCCCACGTGATTAGCACGTGACCAGAGACATGGGAACTTATTATGAAACAATGCAACAAAACACTTCCTTGTACACATTTTTCTAACCCCCAATCAAAAATGGAGAAATTGGTTAAGGATGGGGAGAGATGAATCGAAGCACCGTCAAAAAAATGTTGACGGATTTGGTCACGCGTCAACTTGGTTCCTAATTTTGTGTTTATTTGATTCCTAAAATACTTAGTTTGTGTCTATTTAGTCCCACGTGATTGACGAGGGACCAAAGCCGTTATCAATTTTTTAACGGACGTTTAGGATTGGACTACTACATAGATACAAATTTGAAACCTTAGAAACCAAATAGATCCAATTAAAAGATTGATAACTAAGTAGATATTCAATGCATTTTTTGAGGACCAAAAGTGTATTTTACCCTATTTTCTAATTATTCAGTTGTTACAGTTATTAAAATAACGTTATAATAATGATATTCTTTTGACTTTGGTAGTGAGTGGTTGGATTGTCCCATGTGCTAGAGAATAAAAGCAACTTGGTTGGAAAAGAAACATGGGAAAAAATGAACCAGCGAAATTTCGGGTCAAGTTACAACTTATTGAGATTTTTAATTACATTTTAATATTGTCGATCTTGTGATTCAATGAAATTCACAAACTCGGTATAGATACTTGGGATAAATCCTAAAAGTTGAGATCAACCCCTACTTCTGGTTATATAGAAGATCAATTAGAATAAGCCATGACAAGTTTGAATCGTAATATTTTTTATGATACAAAAGACGACAGAAAAGTCCAAGAAACATGTGTGTGTTTTCTTTCTTCACCTAGATGCTTGTAGTGTGGTACCCTGATTCTAGAAATTCAAACAGAGTATCATTTGGAAACAAATAGTCAAAACTTAGGAATGGTGAAATTTCTCTTCTTCTACAGTAACATAAAACAAAGTAGTAATGACAATAATGAGGATTAAGACATCGTAACCAAAGATTGTTTACAGTAATGATGCATATAAGTGGAAGTTAATCAATTAGGATTAGATATGTTTCAACTTAAATTTAATACTTGGTAAAAAAAAAAAAGTTCTTAGTCGTAAGGATAATGAGAAAATAAAGTGCAAAATCAAACATGGTTAATTTGAATAAGTAAATAAAACTAGCAATAGGAATGAATAAGGAGAAAATTGCTTGAATATTTCCTACATCTAGTAAGCTCTTTCGGTATTCATCTCCAGAGCCCGGTCAAATGTTTCAATCATTCATTCATTCATATTTTATCTCAATACCTTTTTTCATATTTATATTGCACGTTTACAGATCGAATGTTTTGCTAGTCTTCTCCTTCCATATGATAAATGGATTTTCACAAAGCCTTTTTCCTTTTAAAGCTCTCGTATTTCTATCTTAAGTTTTCATGGTTTTGCCCCTACAATTATTGTTTTTTATTTCATTCATAATTTTATTGTAAATCTTCTACATGATTAATTATGATATATAGAGCTACATGCCAATCCCCACACCCCAAGTTCTCTAAGTATATATTATCTTGTATGCGGTAGTATTTAGAATAGTCTTCTTTCTACTTTCTTAGAAAATCAACGTATGACTTTTTTAAGATGACCATATCATTTTCTCCACCTAACCCCACAAGGAAAATATAATTGTCTCTCAACAATACTTAACTTCAAGATGGCTATGTATACGCAAAGTTTAAAGAAGCTGTCGTTATAAAGTATAATGACCGATAAGTATTAAAATTAAAAAAACGTAATTTCTTTATAGGCGTATTTAATAATCAGAAAAGCTTGCTGTCGTAGTTGGCCGAGGTCTATCAATGATAATTACTATTATGGCCCTAAATCTTTTAGGTTAAAAAAAAAAACTAAATCGCATTTTGTTCATGCATTTCTGACAAAATTTTACTAAATAAAGTCATAGAGTTGGTAAAATGTTAAGGTGGGTCTCGGCAATAAGTCATTGTGTTAACTGAGTCAACACATGACTTCAATAGGTCAAGGTATTTACAAATGGCCTTTATTTGGAAGGTGATGTGAAATTATGTTGATAGTCTCGACTCACAAGGCAGCTTAAAGTCAAACATGTGTGACAATGACATCATGCATACATGGGCGTAAGATCTCTATGATTAGGATATTTTTGGGTCCACCTCCGTCAAGAATTAGAAGTATGTGTAAATTGGCAAAAAAATAAAAAAAATGGGTGAGACCTATGTAGAGGAAATTCATGCAAAGGTACTTGCCCAAAAAAGAAATTCATGCAAATGAATTTCCTAATGTAATTCTTAGCATAAACTAGAATGATAGAGAACTATGTTCCCTTAAGATGAACTACAATGGAAAATTAGGAGGATTTGATATTTAAATTATTTTATTGTTACTTTGTATTACGGGTTTGAATTACATAATTAATCTATTTACACACAAAATAAGAGTGCATATGTTTGTTTTTGGAAATTAAAAGAAAAAAAAGTCATTTGTAAAGGTTTTTCCTATTTAGTAAAAGAAAATTTGTATATGTATGATTTTTCTCAAATCTGGTAACAATGAAATTACAGTATTAGTTGGAAGTTGGAACCCGCTATCAATTCAATGATTGTAATACATTCAATCAATAAATTATATTCAAATAATATTTTCTTATATCCTTACCCTACATATATACTGACATGTGTGGAGCTATACATGCAAATATTTCCATATCTATGCAGGTATATAGATGCATGTATGTTTACGTAGGTTTGTGAATGCTGCAATGTCCACTCCTCTACTTAGGTATGAATGTATTTGCATATTTGTATGCAAACGTTATTTCTATTTTAATAATGAACATAAAAGAATATTTACGTACCTGTCTAAGAAAACCTTCGACGGTGGAGAGCTTGTTCATGGCTATGGCCATTTGACCCATGTAGTTGGCCATGTTTGGAGGACAGC
The DNA here is from genome assembly GCA_963454935.2 of Ilex paraguariensis. Taxonomy (NCBI): domain Eukaryota; kingdom Viridiplantae; phylum Streptophyta; class Magnoliopsida; order Aquifoliales; family Aquifoliaceae; genus Ilex; species Ilex paraguariensis. The sequence continues at coordinate 5,134 of CAUOFW020006244.1, read as the reverse complement.
TCATTGCATCAGAAGCAATGGTGAGTGAAAGCGATTGGTTAAGAGCATCAAGTCCTTGAGACAGAGCTTCTTCGGCTTCCTGGGTCGATTGTTGTAGTCCACAGATACCCATCAGTTGTTGCTCCGTCAATGGCTCAATTTGGCTGACAACAATCTGACATACACATACAAAATTCATTTATATACATTATCATAACGAGACTTTCTTACTGCTCTACGCAATTAACAACTTGTATACCTATATATATCTGGATTTATTTATTTTTTTTTAATGGCCAAAAGTGTTTGCGTCAGTGTACGTGCACTTTGAATAATTGCTCTCTCAATTCAGTCGAAGGCAAGTCATTCATATCGTTATTAGAATATTTATGAAAAATAAATTTTTCATCACATAGTATAACTTTTTTTGCTAGAATATTCATAGTATAGCTTTTTTTGGTCTAAATTAATAAAAAAAATTAGAATGGATACTAACATTTTAAAATTAATATTAAATTATATAATTTTTGGGGCTAAGTTACACGGTTTCTAAGTAAAATTATAAAAAATTTATAGCTGATAACCCAAAAATAAAAAAAAAATCAAAACTTTCCCTAAAATTAAAGTGAGTATTTTGGGGGTACCTACGAATGAAGTAAAATCATCTTTATGCATATTACCTTGATGAGGTCGGATGGCCGGAAGTCTCCCATCCATAAGAAGCATCGTTCCGCTGGAGTTCTCCACATGCCGGAAAAAAGATGAAACACGTCGGATTTGGCGACCATGCTTTTGAGGCTAATCATCTCACCATAATGAGCTAAGCAGTTTTCCACAAAAAGCCTCAAATCATTCTCCGGCAAATGCTCTTGTAGTGCCGCCCGGAGCTCGCACATGATACGGTGGTGTTCTCCTAGCCATCTCGCATACTCCATGTCGAAAACTGCAGCATCTACAAGCCAAAAAGAAAAAAGATTAGATATAATATGAATAATATGCTGTACTCACTCAAAAATGAGACAAATTGATGTATAAGTCTTCATTTAGCAATTCTGATTAAACAATATTTTTGGATCATAACTTTAAAAAGAGCGTTAAAATTTAAGAGTATCAAAATTATCTCATGAATCTGCAGAGTCTAGTGCTTGTATCTCCTCAAGTTCTTTTGTTTTTGCTTTCGAGTTCGTCCTCCCTTTCTTTTAGGGGGAACTGTACCTATGACTTTGGAGTACGGCATTCACTTTTTTCTTTGTTTCGAAACTGTTTTGGCGGAGCATACTAAACCCACTACGTGCCATGGTTCAAAAATCAAGCATCTAATCAAAAATATTATTTAGTCTATTACTTAGTCAACATCACGACACAAAAGGTCACATTATTTGGTTGTATAGTTTGGTGTTTCCATGAGTGTAGCATTACCACCATGTAATATATAAGCAAGTTGTGGAAAAAAAAAAAGATAAGTAAGATAAAGGTTGAGCTTGGAATGATAAATACCAGAGCTAATGTTGCCCATGGCAGCAGAAAGTCCTTGTTCTCCTCCCAAAACCGCGCCTCCACCCAAATAAAAACCCTAATAGAAAAACCCAAGATTTATTAAAAACGTGGTTTCCATGATGAAATTATAGAGACAATAAAAGCCATCCACTCATTAGCATTAGTTGCCCAAAAACATTCTCACTTGAGATCTAGCTCTCTGTATGTCTTGTTCCAATTGAGTAAGCTTTATCCTACTTGTCTCTAGCTGCTGAACATAAGCCTGCAATAAAAAATAAAAATAAAACCATTGAAATCCAGAGAATGATGTTCATGGATGCCCCTTGTTTGGACTGCAAGAAAGTAATAATCCCTTATTTTCTCTCCACTGACCTTTTTTCTAAGTCTGCTTTTCCTAGCTGCCTCTCTATTCTGAGCAAGCCTCCTCAATATCTGCTTCAAAATAAACCAAACCAATATTGAACAAAAAAATGGAGTAAATATTGGGGTAACCATTATACCATATAACCATCTAATAAGAAAATAGTAAAAAAAGATAAAATAGATATCATTTCATATTATAGAGGTGATTATAGATTACATAATTGGATGATTATGAGTTTTAAAGAGTTCATTTGCTGACTTGTTTACCTATTAATAGATGATTATATCACGTGACATTATTGACGTGATGTAACAATACACCCAATAATTTTTCATAAAAAAATGGGGGGAAAAAACTTTCTTTGAGGAAAAAGTTAATTAAAGAAGAGACCTTAGGGTCTGGTGTTTTGGGTCGATCCTGCTCTGAACTCGATGTTGGACTTTTGCGGTTTCCTTCACACTGCCACAACAATGAAAGCTATAGGAAACATTCAAATATTATAAAAAAATAGAAAGTAAAACACGAATCTTAGTTTACAAGAAGCTATGAATCGAATTTGTTTATTTTGTTTTGTGTATAGATATATTTGGATATATCTTCAGTCCTACCTTGACAGTTTTGGCTCGTTCAGGCCCAGCAGTAACATCATTGCTTGTGTTTGGAACCTCCATGGACGGCTCAGATGATCTCTTTGAACCACTGGTAGCTGGAGGAACTACTCCAGCAATTGCCTACCAAATACAAAAATTAACAAACCCACTTCAAAGTTATTTAGAAATTTAAGAAATTACTTCCACAGAGCAAGAAATGAAGTATCATAGTGGTTAGATATATAATATATACCTTTGTTGAAGATGGCTCTACATGCATGGGCCGAGAAGGAAAAATATTCAATGTTGAGGGCCTCATTCCAGAATTTTCTGCACTCATAAGTTGCCACACTCATTAAAATTTTGGTAAAAGTCCAAAGCTCAGGAGAGAGAGAGAGAGAGAGACAAAGAGAGAGAATAATATTATTCCACAGACATAATAATTACAAAAGAAGAACCGGACTGAGAGAGGAGAGGAGGTGAGAGAGGTATGACCATGAAAGAGACTGTGTATTTGTCATGCATTTGTAGCTCTTATGAAAAACAAACAGAAAAAGAAGAAAGGAAAGAGAAAAGCCGGGAAATTAGAGGCCTATCCCTGATTCTTACCCTTTTCAGTACAATATTAGCAAGAAATGCATGATCAGAAGTTTGTAAATGTCGTGGTCTAATCTCAAAATAACAAGAAACAATTGAAATCAGAAAGAGCCTCAAAAATATTTTTCCTCAGAAAAATAAAAAATTTCCTGCTGCAAATATGTGGTCAAAGAAAGTACAATCAGATTTATACGTTTGAACAGACTTTTCTCTTGACCCAAACAACAGTTCCCGAACAGAATCTCAACAGAAATACATAAAATTGCAAAGAAACAGAAAGTCCTTGTGCCTCTTGCTAGAAAAAAATATCCAAGATATTTGATACAGAAAACAGGACTTGTGTGTGTGTGTGTGTGTGTGTGAGAGAGAGAGAGAGAGAGAGAATTAGATACAGAATACAAGAATCTGTGTGTGTGTGTGTGTGTGTGTGAGAGAGAGAGAGAGAGAGAACCTACGTCTTTGCTCTTGGGCTGTTGAGGGGCTCTGGCCATCAAGGTAAAGGAAAAGATCTTGATCTAATTCACCCAAATCATAAGCTCCAGTGTCTTTGCTTCTGCAACCACACAGAATAACCCAGACAACCCAGAAACTAAAATTTAAAAATAGGCCAAATAATTGAACGATTATCAAAACTATTTTCGAGGATATTTGAAAGGAAATGAAGACATGGGTTTTTGTGGGTTTGGTTTGTTTTGTAAGATTAAAAATACATGAAGTTTCCATGAATGGTTGATGATAATGATAAAGGTGATTGCATCATTCCAAATGACATCTGATTGTTTTGGTGACGATGATCTTGATCCTGCTGACTCTGGTGCAGTAGTTGTTGATGGGAGTTGGATAGTATTGTGTTTGAGTGGTGGTTTGCTTTATTGGCAGCCATGAAAGTTGCTGCTGAAGCTTCAATAGAAGATCTTCCAAAACCCATTAGTCGTACTGAAACTGCAAACAATAAAATAATTGCCTGCTAACCATGGAGAGAGAGAGGCAAAAGACGGAGCTATTTCAAGCTTTCATCTCTATCTCTGAACAACAAGACGACTTTCTGTAAACCAAAATTTCAGTGTTCAGACAAAGCGGTCTTAATTAAGATATTCAGTTCAACTCTCTCTCTCTCTCTCTCTCTCCAAAACTCGGTCTTAAACGGTTCCCACTCGGCAAATCCAGATGGCTTCCTTGTCGACCATCTCATTAGTTGTTCCAAAATGACGGAAAAAAACCCTCGTCATTCGCACATTTTTTACTATTGACATTTTTATTTTTATTAACATTTTACCATTGACGTTAAGCCTCTGAATTGTATTGGAAGAGGTGCGTTCGTATCGGATCGGTCAATGTCAAAAAAAATTTCACATATTCTTGATTTATTTATTAATTGTATCATATTGAGTTCGTGTTGTGTATAAATCATATATAATCTATATATAAATTAATCGTGTCGTATATTTCTTTTAATTAGCTTCACTCATATCTAATTCGTTTATTAATTGCATCGTATCGGTCACTCGTTTACGAAATGGGTGACTTAAGTAAGATTCAAACCCTTTAATTTCGTATCGTGTCCTACTTTAATACCCTTAATTGATATTAAAATTAGGATAAACTAATACAAAATGAAACTAATTAAAAGAAAAGACCAAAGGATGACCCCATTTTGATTTAATAAGGATTCCATTTTATTTATATGACATCGTCACCTGATTTTTTGTTAGTATTTTTTTCACTTCTACTTTCTTAGGTAGCGTTTGGTAACTTAATATTTTGTTTTTTTAATTTTTTTTAAGTTAAAAAAAATTTTGGTTCATGTTTTATTTAGTCACGTTGAAGGGAGTCTTTAATGAGGTCCAGACTTCGACTTTCATTAGAAGCATAAAATAAAACATTTTTTTGGCACCTATATAAAAATAAAATAAAACTCTCTCTCTCTCGTCTGTGGGTCTGCGACTGTGGTGAAGCTGAGATCTCCATCTGCAAAGCTTCGACTTTGCTTCTCTCTGGCGAAGCTCTCTTGGAGAAGCTCTTCACTTTCCTCCGACACTTACCCTACCGTCTTCTCAATCGGCGATGCTCACCCTTCCATTTTTTTCAGATCTAGGTTTTACTATTG
>CAUOFW020006243.1:0-24581 GCA_963454935.2 Ilex paraguariensis | reverse complement strand
TTGGATTGAATAGTGGGTGGTGGTGGCTGATAACGCAAATATGGTTGCTGTGATGGAGAGAGAGATCTTTTTTCTTTGATTTCTAGGAAACCCCAATCCATATTTTCGAGGAAAAGTGAGAGAAAACTCACCAAGACTGCAACTTTAGTCTTGCATCATATGAGTTCAAGAAGTTTATCTGTCAATTGCAACAAAAGCCAAATGAAGAACTCCAGAAAGTCATTCAAGCTAACACAGAAATGGGTTTGCAAGAACTAAGATATAAGCTGGATTATGACAAGGACTTTAGCGATTCCCCTGTTATTTTTCCTGGACAGGGAACCTGCAAGTCAATTTGGACTGTAGAGAGAGAGGGAGAGAGAGAGAGAGAGAGAGAGAGAGAGAGGATTATTGAAATTGCAGGCAGAAGTAAATGTGATGCCCATAAATGCAGATTACAAATGAGAGCAATAACTCTAGCAGTAGAGTAAGCACTAATTTCAATACATATACTATATGGAAATGACAGTCATTCTATTTCATGGTTAATAAAGGCTAAAAAAGAGTACAAACAATGCTTGGGTAATAATTTTTTGATCTAATTTATTATAGTCATTAGATTGGGTCTCATCATACACTACAACCTGGTACTAATGCAACAATTATAATAAAATTATATTATTAAATTAATAAATTAGATTAATATTTAAGTTCTCAATAACATTACTCAGCGATTAGAGAAAATAATTCTTTTATGATTTTCATCGGATGCAAGGCTTTGTGGTTGACTTTAAAAGGAACCCTTAGCACCAACCCCCAACGCACATTTAAGTCGCTTAATTACAAAATAATTATCTGTCAAAGTTAAAAAATGCAGTCTGACATAGAAATGTAAGATCAAATTAGAAATTTGATAATTGCATACAAGATCTATAAACTAAAGACACATAATTGGCCAATTTATATGACTTGCATAAACACGGACCCAACTGCAACCTACTCATATCTATAAATGAATAAAGTATGTGTTGTTCAAATTTAATACAACGCAATTTTAACTTACGACACAATATGATTCGTTGACAACTCTGTCGTAGAATAAGGTCCCTATTGCTATACTTATGTGCTGTTTAGCCTGCTCACATTCTGGTGAAGTGCTTCTATTCCAATTCCAGTATGATTTCAAGGAAACCTCTTATGTGTAAGACAAAACACAGAAGGTGAAAGTCAAACTTTTGGAGAATTCAAAACTATGAGAGATGTAATTATCTGGAGGAAAGAATAGAAGGAGAAGCATAGGGAAGTGTATTTTTTGACATCATTGAGGAAGTGACACACTTTCTCATAGTTTTGGTGCTGTCTAAAGAGAAGTCAGAGATGGAACCAGAAACCCACATAGAAGAAAGGTCTTCCACTTTCTGTCTCTTTGTGTTCAACTTGTTCTTTTTGCTTTTGGTGTCAAAAATCAAAATGACCAAAATAATAATACTGAGAATAAAAAAAAAAAAGATGGATGGATAATAATGACAATAGTTAGAATAACAGCATTAACCACAATTAAGAGAGAAAAATAATGACATGACAGCGATAATTACAAAGCAACGAGAAGAAAAGAGGGGAAAGGAGTATCGATAAGTTGACAATATCCCAATTTTGACGAGTTAGTCCAAGGTGAAAAAAAAATTTCACTGGGGAAAAAATTAAATAATATGGTTAAATTAGAAGATCAAAATAAATAAAAATATTAAAAATAAACACAGTAATTCTTAAACTATTACGGACTCGAACCAACGACATATCTCTTAGATGAAACAATATTTGTGATTATTTCGTACCCAACAAGGACATGAAGAGTACCAAAAATAAGTGTGGGCGTTCGTCTCTATGATTTGTTAATTAGGGATCTTTGAGAAATATGCCTTTGACTTTTAGGGCTTGTTTGTTTTGAATATAAGATTTTATATTTATTCTACTTCGATTCAATAGTGTATTACATTCGATTTTAAACTATAATTTCATCATTTTCTTTATTTGTTTGTCACAAACATTATCTGTGTAATATCTACTTAAAAAAATCAACAATTGCAACTATGACCCTTAAAAAGACAATTGTAATCTTGTAACCTTAAAAAGACAATTGTACATGAGAGCAGTTGGGTTTTTTTACTCTATTATACCTCCATCTTATTTGTATCGGGCATATAATACTACCGGATAGATGGTATTCATTAAGATCATCTACAAGGCATTATGACTACTGTTCATAACGGGTCGGTATTTATGACCCGAAAAATAGTACTGCCTATAAAATGCTAAATAAACAAGATATAAGATGGGTCTCACGTACTATTTCTCTACTACCACCTCCTTATACCACTCTAATCTTTGAAACAAACTAGCCCTTAAAGGGATAATTTGATAAGATTGGTTTGCATTTTACATTGTTCCATATAATTGATAAAATTTTAAAGTTACTCAAGTGGTAGTAAGAACTAGGAACGAATTATAAATATAAATTTTTTAAATTTTAATTTTAACAATTTTTTAAAATTAAAATCTCTCATGAATACCTTAGTTGTGGTGTAGATAATTTATATTTGATCGAACGAAAGAAAAGATCAATTAAAATGTATGAAAATTGATCTGAATATTTCTAACAGTTAAAAAAGAGGAAAAGACTACAGTACATCTATTTGAATTTTCGGTACCATATCGAAAATTTCAAATTACAACATTAGTGGTATGTTTATTAAATTTATGGTATATTGACACCGGTTGATAGACAAGACAAGACATTGAAATGACAAGACAAGACATACTGTCTAACAGTCATTAAGTCAATTGAGGGCAAAATTACAATATTAGTGGGAAGTTTAAGACTATAGTGAACAAAATTACAACATTAATGAAAATTTTACAACATTTGTAGGAATATTTACCAAATTTGTGGGAATATTTACAACTTCAGTGATATGTTTTAAAATTTTTGAAAATTTTTACAAGTTCAATGGATTCATTATTAGTCCATGATCGATCAAATATGATTTTGATCGATCAAATCTCCCCAATACATACTACTGAGTGAGAATATTTACAACTACAATGGTATATTTAACAAATTTGTGAGAATATTTATAACTTTAGTGGTATATTTACCAAATTTGTAAAAATCTTTACAACTTTAATAAATTCATTACTAGTCCATGATCGATCAAATCCTCCCCCAAAAAAAAAAAAAAAACCACCCCTTTCCCTTTTCTCTCTTTCCCAAAAAAAAAATAAAAAATTTGCTCCAAAATGTTTCCGGACAATAAATGCCCGGATGGTGTTTTCCAAAATTAATGATAAAAGGTGTGTTATGTTGTGGCACGCCAGTAGTTATGTATTTAGATTCCTTCCAAATTATTTATTCCCTTAGTGATAAATTACTTGTCAATTGAATTCACGATGAATTATTTAAATTAAGAAAAAATTTATTTAAAACGATTGAAATCCAATAATTTTGAGTCCCCACCAAAGTTATTGTAGCACGATTAGTGAGGTACGGACATGACATGGTATGTTGTGACATGGGAATTAGGATCTAGGGTGAAGGGTTACAATTGCACATTTTAAGGTTGCTGGCGAGAACTGTCAATCATGTTTCACCAAGACAGAGTTTTTCACGAATATTTTAGTTTTGATGTGGATGATTTACTTTTAATTAAATTGGAGAGGAAATTAGTTAAAGTACGCTTAAACTGATTTTAACATCTCTAATCGTTAAACTTAAAAAAATGAGGCAGAGTATGAAATTTTTAACTTTTCAATATAAAAGGCAAAGAGCTAGTAGAGTGTGCCTTTGCAGTGTTCTTGCTTTTGTTTTCTTACGAAGAATACTTAGTAATTTCAGTAGAATTATGAATTCTATGTATATTGACTCATACTCGTGTGATCCAAGACTTGTTATTTTATTTTATTTATTATTTTACATAAAATATATGCATAGATAGGTCACTCCATATATCCACCAAGAAACGTTGCTCCTTAGCACTACAGTAATTTTAGAAGTGTTTTTTTTTTTTTGAACCAGTGATCCATTGATTCGATTCAATTCCTGAATTAATGTCTAGGGTCGATTTTAAAACTGTAATTTGTATTACTTTCGAAACATCATAAGCAGGTCTGTACATAATTTGTCAAATCTCAATAGGTGATAATGTAATTTAAACTATGCCTGATCACCTCTAATCCAAATGCCTGTCTACATAGCCGTCCTCCTCTTGTTCGAACCCGTGATTTTAAGATCTAATATTAGATTAATCCCTAATTTCTGTTTGTCTCTATCTACGTCTCCATCCCGTCCCCGTCCCCTTCATCCCCCATTTTTTTTCGTATCATTTTTATTTATCCAATTACGACGCAAGTTTATATCTAATCACATTCTATCACCTATTTGATATAATTACTCATCCACCATCCTATTAATTAACTACCATTCTTTCTAAATTTTTTTTCCCTTTGGGAAAAGATTTATTAGTAACTCCCTATATTTTACTATAATTCTTATTTATATCCCAAAGTGATGGGGTGAAAAAATATTTTTAAAAAAATAAGAAAAATTTCTAATTTCGTACAATACAAAGATCCACTTACTAGTATATATAAACATCTGTTGTGTACGTATCAACAACGGGCATGCAGATAAAATAAACTCTTTGAATAGACAGAAGCAACAGCATCTATGGGATTCCCTCATGTGTCGTTGTATATTTTACACTTCGCAAGCGGGTTTCGATATCATACTTCTTTTTTTTTCGAGAAAAAAATTTTACACATTTGAAAAATCCTTATTTTATGATTTTACTTCAATTTATCATTTTCACAATCAATAATCAAAGAAAAATAAAAAGTCTAAAATCATTTAATAATATGATACCAAATTTTTTTTTTTTTAAATAGCATAGGACTATCCTCGGCAACAATTGTTAACCAAACACTTTGACAAGGGAACATGCCAGGACAGACCACTTCATGACAAGGGGCAAGACAATTTCTTCAAATGGGAACATTAATCAATCATTGTGAATTGATTTTTCATATGATCAGAGACCTGTTACACATCACTTCTGCAAACTACATTGTCATCACAAGGTTCCTATATGAGTTTTTTTTTTTTTTTTTATAAATGAATCAAATTTTGGTTTAAATCTTATCCCAATCAATACCAAATTAACCCATACAAGACAGAATTTTTTACCATGAATTTGAATACGTTTTTATCATAGTTCATAGACTCAGATTTTAATATACCGGTATTTGAACAAATTATTAGCCAATTTGAATGATATATAACAAAATTTGAGTTGAAATTCAAATGTAATTTGAGTTATTCAGAATTTTTTTTTAATTTTTTCCCTGATGTAGTTATGAATTTGCAAATTAATAGAAATTTGATCCAATTTTAATTTGTTGACATTACTTTAGAGCTGAGTGTTGTCGTGACTTCATTGTCTCCATGTATCACACCACCCTACAGTGAAAAGCGGCAAGTTTTACAAAGTTTCCCAACACTAGAGTCATAGCCTCGTGGCTCAGAAAAATCAGACCCCATTATAGATATAGTATTTTCAATTGAGGCTTGTTTGTATTCATCTCCGATACCAAACTATCTGGTTCAACCACTTCCACATATGTTTTTAATGTTAAAAATGTGAAAACCACCAAGGTAATCTTGTCTAAAGTCTAAAAACCTTCTTGTCAGTCTTCGTATATGTGGCCACTCAAAATCAACTCCAGTTTTTGGTTCAACTCTGTGTGTATGTAGAGAGAGAGTGTGTGTTATGATTTATGTGCGATGAATAATCAAAGAAACAAAAAAATAAAAGATGAATACAAGAATTTTTATATAGTTTGGAAACTTGTCTACGTTCACGAGAGAGTGGCTGTCTTGTTTTTATTCCATACCAAAATAAGAGTTATGACTTAGTAATATATATAGGTTACAACCTTAATTAGGATAAATCTCGAAGGCACATGCGATTCTCCCCCTCCATATGACGCCCTCCATAGTATGGAGTAGGAGAGCTTAGTGGGTTCATTATCCTCGAATCTGGTAGACTTCTCTGTATATTGAATATGAGTAACCTGAGAGAAACAAACACAGCGAGAGAGATTATCCTCAACTAATCCACTTGATCAACCTACCATTTAACAACTCTTTGTCCCATGTGCTTAATGTCAAAAGGCTTTGAAAAACTATATAACTATGGCGTCTGATAGTCCCTCCATGTGCATGTGCATGCAAGTGATTATTGATGCCCCCACCATTACACAGACCAACTTTTTTAATATGGGAACTGAGGATCTGTCAACGTTTGGCAATCTCAATAACTCCAAGATCGAAGCAAATTAAGAGCTACATGCTTGATATATGTTACCTTTTCAAAAATTTCCACATATTTCGGATCTTAAAAATATCAATCATTCAGTTTTCAAGGAGAGACCAAGTACAAAAATCTCCTGATTGATGTTGTAGTTGACTAAACACAATATGATTTGGTGGGATAAGTTGTGTAAATGTCTGTTTTGTACACCAAACACAAGTCGCATTATTGGACCAAGTACATGGAAGGAGGGGTAATTGAATAACACCCTCTGAATTTCCACTTTTCGTAGGTGGTGAATAAAGGATGGTTGAGTACTACATCAAACTCCTTTCACTGTGAGATACGTTGGTCTTATTCTCACATGCGATAAGATTGTATTCGCACTTGCCGTGATGGATGAATCCAATATTTAGGTTTAGGAGGACGGCCTCTTTGAAAAAGTTTCGGAAAGTATTTAAAAAAATAGAAATAAATTTAAGTATTTAAATTGTGAGAATATCACTTTCATGATTTTTGAGTCAAATTAAAAGACTTTTCAAGCAGTTAGGGCGTGACATTCTCCACCTTACTCCGTAGATCCGTTTTTGTGTGGAGTTTTTTTTCTTGGTCAGAACAGACTTGCATGAAGAGGTACAAACATGTAAACACTGTGTATAAGTCATATCATTTTGTAATTCACTTAATCTATATACGACTCATTTATAATCATGTAAAGGTCTTATATATAATCAGGTTCAAATCAATTCAATTTGTATACAAGTCAAATGGATTGACCCAGTTATAGCCCAAATTCCCAAATGTGTTAAAGCTAGATGCGTACTGGATAATCTCATATTGACCTCGATGGATCCTGTTAAGAACTAATCTATAATTGCACCAGAGTTGGAAAATATGAATGAGCTAATAAATGTTGAACACCATGATGATATTGATGGGTGTAGTAGTTATGGTAAGTGGAGACATAATTTATAGCAAATTTGGCATTGGTCATTTGGTATTAATCACTATTACGACTATAATGTTAAAAACTATACTGAATTGACTTTTTGAATAGAACCATAATTTGAGATAATATATCGAAACTTTTATTGCAAAAATCATAGTCAATATATGACGTTCCTGACACCGAGTTCCAAGAGATATAAATACACAATATTACCCATGCATACATAAAATCTATTTTTGTAAGTTGAATCTCACCCTTTAATATAAATATGTACAATGTTATTCCTACATACGAAAAAACACCGTGTTAAAACTCACCCTTTAACTTGAAAGAGAAAAAAGTGAATAAAGGTTGATCGGGTGACCCAACTTGATGGCAAGGTCAATGTAGACTATAGTAAAGAAATAAATGAATTAGCAATCGTTGAACATCAGATAACTCACACTCCATTTTAAAAGAGGAAAAAATGCATAAAGACAGATCGAGTGACCCAACTCGGTGGCAAGGTCGATGAGTTGGGTGAACAAGTATAACTATGGTAGGAAACCAAGAGAATTAAGAATTGTTGGTTATCAGATAACTCACCCTAAAAAATAGGGGTGTTCATCCTACCCTACGAATATAAAATATAGTCTTTTGTCTTCCTACTTAATATTTTGTGGAAGAATTTTTTCTTGGCCTACCTTACTCGATCAGGTGTGATATTCTTACTCAATTTCTTACCCGAAAATTCGAACACCCCTACTAAAAAAGAGGGAAAAGTGAGTAAAGGTCCATCAGCTGTACCCAAAGATTTTGATGGACTCAATGCCATATGCAGCAAAGATCTCTTCTACCCATCATCCATACTGCCCAAGTTAGAATGCTTTGGGCCTCTAGCAACACAATTACCAAAATCCTTGGTGCAAGTCTTATCAAAAGGGATGTCTTTTCAAGCTTTTTTTTTTGTTTTTTTTTGTCTAGTTGGGAACCAGGGAAAAGTTGTCCTCTTTCTATAGGCTTGGCTCCGGCGGCTATAGGTTTTCAAAAGCCCAAATTGGGCAAGTTATAACTTATAACAATGCATGGCCTTCCTCTCATGCTCTTCTTGTCCCTTTCAATTGGGCTATCGTATCTCTGTCTTTTTTAGAGCAATAATACGTGCACTTAAAAAATAAATTTAATAATTATAAATTATAATTATTATTTTTACGTGAGTTCGAATATTTATTGAAATTTATTATTTTTCAATTTTTATAATTATTAAGTCTATTTTTTAAGTCTATTTTTAAAATTTATATAACTTTATTTTTTTTAATCAATATTTACAAAAGAAAATTTTAGTTGTACCTTTCTTATTTACTGTATATTCAAGGACACCATCTCTATTATTAAAAACGTCAATGACACATTTTTTAATTTATATTTAAACATCATTATCCCCCATTGTCATTAAACCACCATTTTTAACAAAAAAAAATTCATCTAAAATACTAAAAATTGCCTTACATAAACCTCAAACAATATTTCTACAAAAAATTAGAGTCGATTAAAATTCATTTTTCTACATATTAAAATTCAAATTGATTAAAATTTATTTTTTTACATATTAAAATTTGAATTGATTAAAATTCGATTTGAACTGATTAAATTTTATTTTTTTTATGTTTTAAAATTCGAACCTATTAAATTTTTTTTTTTACATATTAAAATTTGAGTTGATTTGAGCTCTACTTGAACTGTTAGCGCCGATTAATATTCACTTCGAGTCGATTGAAGCTTATATTTTTTTATTTATTAAAATTCGTATCAATTAAAATTTGAGTCAATTAAAATTTATATTTTTTTATGTATCAAAATTTGGGCGGATTAAGGTTCGATACGAGTTGATTAAAATTTAATTTGAGCCAATTAAAAATCATTTTGAATTGGCTCAAATAGAATTTTAAGTGGCTCAAATTTTAATATAGGAAAAAAATATAATTTTCAATCAATTTGAATTTTAATACTTAAAAAATTAATTTTAATTAATTCGAATCGAATTTTAATCTACCCAAATTTTAATACGTAAAAAAATTTAAAAAATAGAGGGAGTCATATTGAATATGTCTATCCAAAGGGATTATGGATGAAGTTTTTCTTCAAATACATCATGAATAATTTAGTAAAATTATATTTTAGTTAATATTTTTAATCTAGTAGGGGTGTTAATAAAAATTCAAAAATTAAAAAAAATTGTTTTCAAATAGATGATAAATTAGAAGAGATGTAACTAAAATTTTATGCATTTACAATGGAAGGAGGATGGCGTGGTCCAAACCCACTAACAACTGACGTATCTCCCTGTCATCTCTCCTCTCCTTTCATTTAATTTCTTTGGGCCCTTGTCTTTGTTGGTTAAACACGAATTCTTCTTAAAAGAAATTTATTAAGAGTATATATATTCCAAGTAATTCTCAATCCACTGAAAGAGAGGGAGGGCCACACCCCAACTATGTGTGGAGCCTCTGGTCTGGGGTGGAGAACTCTCCTCAATAAGGTTCGAACGGTAGGAAAGAAAAGACAATTACAAAGTATGCCCCTAAAGGTGCAAAGAATGATTTTATAAACCATATTCTAAAACAAGTAAAACTAATAGTATGGTAAACAGGAACAAGACTGTATGGAATCAACTAATGGAATAGATACAAGAGACTACAAAAACTATTTGTGTCCGTAATGGGTGGCCACGATGTGTGGGATGATCAACATCTACTGTGTTTTTCAACAATGTTTTGGGAGAATTACACTCACTCTCTCTACGAGATTTGTCAATTTATTAATTAGACTTTTTGACATTTAACATATTACACACAGATCTCTTGAAATTTGTTCATGCATAATCTCTGTTGCCAATGTCTGTTAGTCTATTCGTTAGTAAATTACACTAAAATTTTTTGAAGTTTTTAGATATGTAATATTTAAACTCCTCAAGTTTAAAATATTATGTTTAGACAAAAAATATTTCAATTAAAGATAGAATATCATATATTTTAAATTTTACAACTAAAATTCATATTTTATTATGTCATTTATTGAAAGAAAATCAAAAATAAAAATTTAATTTTTTCTTAAAAAAATTATAATTAGTATACAATTACATTATCTATTGGAATAAAACTAAAAAATCAAATAAGGGGTCAAACTTATGATGGATATAATATTTTCTATCTTTTATTGAGATAATTTCATCATTTAATAGATTTCGTCAATTCGGTAACTAATAAGTGGTTTAAGTGTAATTTTTTTAACTTGATAAGTCTAAGTGTTATATACCTATAAATTTTAGGGAGTCTAAGTATAATTTACTAATAAATTTACTAACGGACATTAAAGATAGGGTCTGAGTATTACACGTGTACAAACCTCAAAAAATCTTTGTGTAATATTTCAAATGTTAAAAAATTTAAATGATTAAGTAATAAATCTCAAAAAATACGAATGTAATTCTCCCTAATGTTTTTTGATGCACGGAAAGGATACACCGTTTATCTCGGTACTAGTCTAGTGGCCTCTTATCTTGAAGGAGATGACTCCCCTTTTGAATCTTCAGTAGGGCCACAAAAGGAATGTTGAAAAATTCGGTCATTCCTAATCCTAAGTAGCAATCCAAAACAACTTTTTGTCATTGAGTTTTGACTCCTTTGCAGCAATATTGTGTTCATTTTCTTTCTTTATGCTCGTGTTTGAGTAGGCTATTTAACAATAGGGATGAAAACAAATAGCCCTGACGGTACCATAAATGGTTTGTCCTTAGGATGAAAAAGAAAGAAAAAAATTTAGCAAATGACCCTGCTTCTACTGTCGAATCTATTCTTGTCCTTCTCCTTTAAATGAGTTGAAAAACTCCTTGCTTCATTACAAGGGTTGTGAGTTGCGCCTTCTAGCAGTAAGAACCCTGGAAAAAAGTGATGAGTTTCATGCATTTTAAACTTGACTTGCGCACGATTAGGAAGATTGACCATCATCTAAATACTACCGCCCACCCAACCTTACCACCTATAGGCGGCCGTCCATTTTACAGCCGCCCAAAAAAGAACTGTGGTGATCTTAAATAAGAATTATATAATAATAAATAGAATCCCTATAAAAATACCATTAAGTACTATGTTTACTATTATTTCATACTTTTTTTTCTTTACCATGCAATAGATCAATGAAACATGAGCAAGCGCAAAAAAAGAAAAGTCAAACACTTCAACCTAACAGAAATAGGCAACGACGAAATGACAAAATGAGGTGCCCTAGACACCCCTTATTTAGAAAAAAGGGTCGAAGGTTTTAAGCAATTCCCTCCACTGCCTCCTTGGGTAGGCCCTATGTTTTGTGTTCGGTTGAGTCGTAATGACAAATGGAAAATCCATCTAACCTATGTTTGTTTATATGTTTGATTACCTAATGGAGCCATACATGCAGGCCAAAAATGTCATAGTTGATATAACTAATTGACGAGACAATGCTCACTATTGAATTACGGTGGTCAGTCGCTGCTAAATTCAAAAGAATAGTCGGCTCCAACTTGAACATCATGTACCAAAAAAAAAATGCTCATTGTTAAAGCCATGACAAAACTTGAGAGTTCACCATAAATTATTTGGGCAGATAAAAAGAAGTAAGAGCTTGACAAATATTTATAAGATTAATAATAGGGCTCACAATTCCGACTCAACGCTATTAGACATGAGTTTAGACTTAGTAACTTGTATCATAATCACATCAATTAATCAGTCCTATATATCAAATGATTGGCACGAATTTAATTTTACAAGATATAATCTTAATATTACACAATTTACATACGTTACAACCAAAATACACACTACAATAAATGATTTTCAACAAGGCACGTTTGAGAAACCCATGTCTCACCCTGCTTGAAAGCTCTGTAAAGTTTATAAACTTATCAGCATTAAACCCACCCCCAACCCCCTAGAAAAAAAAATAATAAATGGCTAGAGTTGTTCACAGCTATTGCAATAATTGCCCTGATCTTAGTCCACACAACAATAAATAAGCCATGTTTTATTATGATTGTTAGATGTATTGTTCACCTCTCTCTTTCTGGTCATTTTCTGAAAAACAATTCAACAGTCCAGGATGATTTGGTGACGAACCCAATTTGCAACCACAACCATATTTTATAGCATTGCTTATTGGAGTAGGTTTAATGGAAAAATAAACTTTCAATATTTTAATCATTCTAGTGGAGAACCATTTTATCTGGAAAAAAAGATATTAAAAAAAACGAATATCTATGATAAAAAGTAATATATATAGAAGTTGTACAGATTCTAAAGGCCTTGCATTTGGCCTGCCTGGAATATACATCTTTTTAGCTCATCATCATAACCTAACCAAGTGGGTTGTTGACACATAAAGCTTTGTAGTATTATTATTTTTTTATTGAAGACAAACTATAGGGTTGAGGCATGCTTTGAGAATTTTTTTCAATGGGATTAAGAAATTGATTTTTCGATATTGCAGTGAAATAACGAATCAATTTGGTTCAATCATAATTTCAAAATGGGGTTGACTCAAAATAAATTCATCGATCCTAATTTTTTTAGGATTAATCCCTAACAAACCTTCCTCTTAGATGATAAGATTAATAGATTCTACATTGTCCTCCAATGTTTAATATAAAATATATTTTTTTCTGTGTAATATTTTACTTCCATGTAATCGTATTTCGTGCCACAAATTGGTTTAAAGCGTACTCATGTGACCTTGTTCGATCGATTTCAAAGGCATGAAGCTTAATGAAAAGCGACCATAGAGTCAATATCTCCCATCAGTCAAATAGATGTGATCCTTAAAGATTTAAGATTCTTAATTGGATTAACTCAAGTAATTGAAAGAGGAAATATTGATTGATAGAGATCGGACAAATAATCGTGTTTAAAACTTATGTACAATAATTTTAAAGGGTTAATCTCAAATTACACTCTAAAAGATTTTTTGAATCTCAATTTACACCCTCATATATATAAATTTATATTAATGTGTACCTGAAATTAATAGCTATCAGTTTGCGATTTAAAACTAAATGAGTAAATTACACCTAGACTCCCTCAGATTTGCCATTTAATTACTAGACCCCTCACATTTATAATATTACAATTACACCCTCTAACATTTGTGCGTCCGTAATACATAACACCTGTCATTAATATTCGTTAAAAATATATAATATCATCCTAATAAATAACTATAATTTATATATTATCCTTTATTTTATGGGTTCATTGTATTCTAATATTTAAAATCAAGTTTACCCTTTGAATGTTCAATATAATACATGTATTATATAATATTCAAAAGTGCTTATATTATATAATATTCTTTATATCCAACGTGGTACATCATTTAAAGAGAATTATTTGAATGCTCAATTAGGGGAACACTTTTAGTTATATTTGGATTCTTTAGAGATGTAGGTGTAATATTTTAAAAATGAGGGGGTCTAGACATAATTTATTTATTTAATTTTAGATGACAAAATGACGGCCGTTAGTTTGAGTGAATATTAATACAAAATAATATGTTTGAGAATATAAATTAAAATTTTTTATCTTTTGAAAATACAAATTAAAATTATTGAAATATTTTGACTTAGAATTTGCAATTAACCCTAATTCTAACTTCACTGTATTTGAACTATGGGAGTTAGCTAGCTAGTTCAGGTGGGGAAAATCTATCAACATCATTTATTTACACTGAAATTGTCTTAATGTTAACCGTTCTTAGAACCTCAAGATCAATGGTTGGAATCCCCTCGTCCTCCCATCCTTTCCTCTAATAATGTCTCACCAACAAAAAGTAACAGAACTCCTTCTAAAAATAAAAATCAGAATGGATAAACACAAAATTACGGGGTATATAAACCACTCTGTTCCCTGCACATTCTTAAAGTAAACCGTAGTCAAAGGAGAGTACATGGAGAGAGAGAGAGAGAGAGAGAGGGGGCCGGGGGGAGGAGGGAGGAGGGAACAAACCAACAACCAAAATTGACTAGAGAATAACATCCAATCATGAAATGCACGCTTTCCCTGCAGGCTTGTTGGTTTAAGGTTCCCTGTAAAAGGCGGTGTCCCTAATAACACTCCTATACTTTTACCCATTATTTTTAAGGCATATCAGAGTTTGTTTACCGACATTTTAGCATTAACAACTCATTTAGACATTTAATTCAACATCCTTTGACAGCTCTGATGGTTCATAGTCTTCTTTTGGTCTTGATCTCACTGGGCTGAAAATTCCCAGTTCTTTCTGGGTATTGAATATTTTGAGTTTCTGGGGTGGAACTTTGAATTGGTTTGTCGACATGTGATTCGGGTAATTGGAATTTTTATTTTCCCGGGAAGTTCGGAGTTGGGTAATGGGGATTTTGGATTTTCAGAGAGAACATTGAAATGTGTGTTGGAGGTTTTGAATTTTCCGGGAAAATTAGGGGGTGGCTATTGGAGAATCAGGCTTTTGAGAGCATATTAGGAAGCGGGTATTGGAGGCATTAAATTTTGAGGGAAGTCATGAGGTGAATGTTGATCATTTATTCAAGAATCTGAATTTTTTTGTAAAAGAAATTAGTTAGCTTTTAAGTTTGGACGTGGGTATGAGAGGTTTTGTGTTTCTCGGGAAATTTGGGAGCTGGGATTGGAGAATCTGACTTCTGAGAGAAAATTAAGGAGTGGTTATTGAAGCTTTTGAGTTTTGAGGGAAAATTGCAAGTGGGTTTCTGGGTAGTTTGATATGACAAACAAGCAAGTTGTGGAAAAGGAATTGGATTTCCTAATTCTGTAGTTGGGTTTCTTGAACTTATTGCAATAATCCGATCAGATTGCATTGAATATGATCAACTTGGAACTGGATTTATGCCGTTAAGATGAGTTTCAACCTTTCTTTATGATAATTTACATCAGTTACAACAAATTTGTTTCTCTCTGTATGTGAAAGTAAGAAGGATGGTGGTTACAAGTTTGCAACAAATTTGTTTCTCTCTGTATGTGAAAGTAAGAAGGATGGTGGTTACAAGTTTGGTGGAAAACAAGGAATTTTTAGCAGATAGAAGAATTTCTTTTTCTTCCTTCCAATTTCTCATGTGATTTTCAATGATTTGAGGATTGGGGAATAAAGCTCTTTGGATAGATTCCTTACGTCTATATGTGGAGCTAGATTAAGTCCTTATCTGTTTTTTTAGTTTTTTTTTTCTTTTTCTTTCATTTCTTTTGGTGATGATATTTGAGGACCATGAGGTTCTTAAGTCTTGTTGGAAATTCCTTTGGGTGCTCCGCATCTGGGGAGCGCTTGGTTTCGGCTGCAAGAGATGGGGATCTCCAAGAAGCCAAGGCTTTATTGGAGTATAATCCTCGCCTTGCAAGGTATTCTACTTTTGGTGTTCGCAATTCGCCCCTCCATTATTCTGCAGCTCAAGGCCACCATGAGGTATCTCAGAATTGAGTTTAATCTTGCAAGTATATCTCGAGAAAGACTGAGTGACAACTTTTTCCCTGAACTTTCATGTTGTTTTTTCTTGTTTTGGATATGATAATGTGAATTTACAGGTATTGCAACCCTCGTATGATGACAATGGCTGTGTGTTTCTTGTCTTCAGATTGTCTCTCTCTTGCTCGAATCGGGGGTAGATATCAATCTCCGGAATTATCGGGGACAGGTAGAACTAATTATGTGATTGAAAGTTGTAGTTCTTTCTCATCTGTCTCTCATTGTCATTCCAAACTAGTAATAATTTGTATTAATATCAATTGGTTTGAAACCTTGCTTTATAAGTAAAACATTATATCAAAGAACTTAAAAAATGGTTTATGTTTCTTCATGAACAGACTGCTTTGATGCAAGCTTGTCAATATGGTCACTGGGAGGTTGTTCAGACTCTGGTTTTATTCAGAGCCAATGTATGAGTATTTATAATGCTTTTGTATAATTGCTGCATTTCTGTGCATTGAATGGTTTAAAAGACATGATATTGGATTCAGATCCACAGAGCAGATTATCTCAATGGGGGTACTGCACTCCACTTGGCTGCTCTGAATGGTCATTCTCGATGCATGCGGCTAACCCTTGCTGACTACATTCCTAGCATTCCTAATTTTTGCAGTATCCTAAGGAAAAGATCAAGAAATGAAGATTCTATTTTAGAATTTGATGAAGGGTAACCTCATGTGAAATTCTGCTTGTAAATTGTTATAAATGTCTTTCCAGCTTCCAAAAAAAAGTATGCTAATTTGCTTTTCATATGATTTTGTTTGCACCAGTGCACTCTATGAGGTCATAAACAGACCTGCCGATGGGGGCATCACTGCCCTCCATATGGCTGCACTGAATGGGCATGTCGAAAGTGTGCAATTACTTCTGGACTTGGGGGCTTCTGCTGCCGAGGTCACTGTGGAAGATGGGACTACAATTGATTTAATAGGTAGCTCATTTAGTCCTTTTCTTGAATTCCTGCTGCTAAATAACCAACAATAGCATTCTGCTCTAATGGTTTTTTCTTTGTGATGTTGGTTATTATCATATTACAAACTTGTTCAGCTTCTAAAAAAATTTATCACTCATTCCTCCTGATTGTTGCTACTATTTTTTTTGTTTCGCATGTTCCTTATACTATAGATTGCAAGCTGTCAACATATATATGTATATGCCATGTTTGTGTTTGAATGCTTACCTAACCAAATGCAAAGGCAGACGCGAAGTTGTTGGTCTGGAACACCTTAGCTGCAACTGTCCTCGTATGCATGACAGCCACTCTAGATATTTATATGGCATCCATAACTTTTTTGTATCAACTATTGCTCTCAGGTTTGAGAATGTATAATTAAACACAAGGAGCTGCCTTGCTTAAAGATATATTTGTATTTATTATGTTCAATATTAAAGTGTCTGAACTTTCCAAAGCAACCCAGGGCTCCTGTGCTGCTCGTAGTAAAAGGCGTTTATTTTTTGCATAATTTATTAGGAGGTCATGCACTCTCTCCCCCCCAATTGGCATATAATGATGATCCATTGGCTTTCAGACCTTGTGGTTTTGGCTTCTGTCATTGGAAGTTTCATGGATCTTGTTGCACATGAGATACTTATTTGATATTATTATCGTCTGTACACCCCATTGTACGATTAGATAAGAACAGCTTGCTTAGTTTCTTTTCTACCTTCTTGTTCTGTTTATCAAGATTGGAAGCTTTTGAACTGCAGACTGATCTTGCCATCCATTTCTTGTTCGTATGTACATTTCAGTTTAGTTCTTCGTGAGTCCTTTTATAGTGTAAAGTTTATAGGCCTCCAACATGCACAGTCACCTGTTTATTACACTTATCTTTTCATCAGAAAATCAAGCACTTCATGCAGTTTTTGTTTTTTATATTCTCCTGTTAGTGCTTCCTTGACATTTTTTGCTCAATTCAACAGAAGAGAATAGGATAAATTTAATATGCTACTTGATTTCTAATTTCATTGCTAAAAGCAAGGAGTTCAAGTCTAAGGACAAGTAAGTTGTGCATTAATGATGAAGGTTAAGTTGTTCTACCAGTCACTCCTGCTAGCACCTCATGTGCAGGACCAACTTAGGACAACGGCTTTTTCCCATTCCATGGCAAATAACTTCCCCAATTTCTGTCATTACAACTGTTATTGCCAAAATAAAGGACAGTGTTGTTGACGCATGCTTTTCATATTCTTGGTGCCAGATAAATTATTCAAAGCATATGGCTTTTGCCTTGCAGCTAAACATTCTCAAAAAAAAAAAAAGAAGATTAAAAGTATTTTTAGTTTATTCACAATCTGTGGCTTTGATTTTTGTTTTGGCTGTGAACAGTAAAAAAACCAAAAAAAAAATAGAGATTTTTCTTTAAATTAACTAATAAGTATTTTTCAAAATTCTTGATGGAGTATGCCTATTCTATGTAAACTGTGGTCCAAAGAATGAAGATTGGTTATTTTATATCATCTGTTATTTTATTATGTAGAGGTGTCTTTGTCACTTTGCAGGGGCAGGAAGCACACCCCTTCATTATGCCGCATGTGGTGGAAATGCGCAGTGTTGTCAGGTATGTTTCCTTTTAATGATCTGAATTTGTTTGTGGTGTTGGGAGTGTGCTGAAGTTTCATTGATTTCCATATTCTCAGATTTTGATTGCCAGGGGTGCCAGTCTTACTGCCGAAAATTCAAATGGGTATGCAAGTCATTTGTCACTCATGTTACTTTGATGAGCTATTTCATCCAGACTTTTCCTTAATCCTTGGTCATATTTTGCTCTTGTTGCTTCACTATTTTATATTTGTATATCAAGTTAACTTCAAATCCAAAGTAACAAAGAAATTATTCTTTGTTTGAAAATAATTCTTTTTTGCTGAATAGTTTGTGGTTTTCCATGCACTCTTTGTATACTTTACGTATTATTGGGCATCAGTTAGATCACCTATCTATTGAGTACCAGTGTTCCTGGCTTGCTGCTTAATAGTCAAATGGGGATCTGAGACCTGGAGTAGAGGGGGTTTAAGTTGATAGCGAGGGTAGAGGAATTTCTTGATTTCCAATGCAAACAGTCTTAGCCCCACAACTTGACTGAATCTAAAGCAGTGGAATTCAGTCACGGGCAGAACTCGAACCTGCATTATCGGATCAATTACATCCAACTTTCCTGCATAATATTAATGCTATAATTCGGGGAATAATGTAGAAAACTGTTCATAGTAATATTACTTTTGCATATGTGGATGGACTGTGATATGTGCGGAAAGAAACAAAATTTCCTCTTCAACATTCTCGCCCAAAAGAGAAGAAAGAATTTTTTTTTTTAAAGGAGTAGATATTAGTAGATTTCACAAAGTAAATCCCCGTCTATGGAGTTGGCTGATACTGGTGAACTCACAAAAATTTTCTTTGATCAGTCGTAAGAATTTTTTTCTTACTTGTAAATATTTTGTTTTATGCCTAAAGATGTTTTTGTTAATGTGAACTCCCTTTATACCTGGAGCAATCTGCGATCTTGTGGGAACTACACAGTGATCATATTTATTACCATTGTTCAAAACTCTGATGCCCCTACCATAAGGTAAGCATATAGTCTGTAGAAACTGTTTTGTGGCTATATGTTTAGGGCCTCGGCATTTTTTTTGCAGAGTTGCGCATGTTTGTAACCTGCTTCCTGGAACGTAGCCACTCTCTGAATCTTCTCATGCATCGACAATTGTCTAAATTCAATTGTCAGAGCATTGATGTTTTATATCCAAGTTACTCTTTGTTGTATGTCCTATTACTACACAAGTACAAACAAGCATTTGTCATGTCAGACTGAGTCTTACAAATGGGAGGTATTCTATTAGGTCAAAAGACTTAGCAGGTCAGATATGCATGGGCATGTGTATGTGTATATATGTCTTCCTTTGGGACCCATATGTTGTGGGTTTTCCTTATTAATTATATAGTCCATCATTTTCTTATCAACTGGACATTAAACTGCCATCCAAGTCCCCCTGTTGAGATTCTTCTTTGTGGAGGGCATTCAGATAAAGCACACTTCTATTATGTTGTATCATCTTTCCTTTTTGTAATTTTCAGTTGATCCATTAATGATTGTCTAGCATATCCTTGTTTTGTATGTTCAAGGTGGACTCCCTTGATGGTTGCTCGTTCATGGCGTAGAGATTGGCTTGAGGAAATTCTTAGCAGACGGCAACGGTGCCAACAACGAGTTCTTCCTTCATCATATTTATGTCTTCCTCTTATGAGCATTGTAAACGTTGCTAGGTGAACATATTTTCCCTCTATGATCAAAGTGTACAAAACTGCATCAGCGTTGTTTTTTTTTTTTTTTGCTATTGCTGCATCAGTATTTGCTGTACTCTATGTTTAAGATTTTCATCTTGCACGCCTGTAACTGTTTTTTTCTGTCAGCTGCTTTCTGATTCAAATGGATTTGAGTACTTTCTGAGGCTCAGCTTATGCTTTTGTTTATCTTTAGGAGTGTCAGTGTCTTCTCTGTTTGTCAAATTACTCAATGACTGTGCAATGTTGTCGAGGGAAAATGAAAACTCACAGAGACTATTATGATTTCTTGCATCAGAATTTACTTGAAGTCCAACTAATCATACCAAAAATGCATTTTCTGGCTTACAATTATACACGAAAGCAATGAATTGGAGAGGTTGAAAAAATTAATGGATTAATGGAAGATATACCTTGTTTTCTTCTTCTTGTGGTGATCTTTTGTAGTTGCATTTTGTTGGTACTAGAAATTGTTGCTGCTGTTTGCCCTTGGTCTTTACGTTTTAGGTGGTAATCACTGAGGTATTGATTCTTGCCAAACAGCCATAGACACCTGATTCCTTACCCTATGACCTTAAGCTCAATTGTTTGATTCTTGGGAGGGTCAATAGGTACAAAAAGCTGTAGTGTTGATGATGGTAACTTGTGTAAGTGTGAAGAGAACCATGAAAACCAACTACGTAGTCATTCACTCGTCTTGCGTAAGACACGATAAATTGTTGCGTTTACTTTTCTCTTTAAGTTTCATCATTTTGGGGGTTGTAAGCTTATGTTCTTCTCTTTTTTTTTTTTTTTTGGGGAGAGCGGGAGGGAAGGGGGCTTGAACTCTTGACTTCAAGAAGGCAAAGCCTTCACAAGGTAAGGAGTACCATTGGTTATGTTCTTCTCTTGAAGTCCATCAATTAGAGAGTTATAAACTTAGTGTGGTAAATTAGGCAGAAAGACTTCACCAGCTTTAACTATTGTCTTTTTGAAATATTTATTGAAGTTCTACAATAGATCTGTCATTCAGAGCCAAAAAATTCTCTGATAAGTCCATTGGCCTAGAAGATTCCACTGTCTAAAAATACTGCTAAATTGTATGTATTAAATTCATTTCTTAATTCTGAGATTTTCAGAACCAAACTGTTATCCCTATGGGAATTCAGCAAATGTATCCGACACCATTCATTATTCAACGAGTATGAGAAGCTACTCCTGTTTACTCAACAAGTATATGTAATTAATGTATTTACTTGCAGGAATAATATTTGATAAGTGTAGTCATGAGCTATTGGTAAAATGTGCTATGTTTTCAAACATATTATGGGTGATTGCCGGTGTCCTTATGCTTATGTTACTGCGGTGTGGATTTAGATTAAAATAGCTATGTTGATGAGGCTAATGAATGGTGTCCTAATGCTGAAGTATGTGACTGCTGTAATTTTCATCAAAACTGTTTTCCTACGCAGAAGCATCTTTTTAAAAATATTTTTTTGGTAGCTAATGCAAGTAACTGCCAAGTTTATTGTCTGGAAGGACGAGTAACGATCGTACTGAAATCTCCATTTTTTGGTCATGTGCAGAGAATGTGGATGGAGAAGCAGAGAATGCCTCCCTACATGTGTGGACCCATGTGTTGTTTGTTTTGGAAAGAAAGTGCACAGTAGCTGCAGAAGGTACATTCCCTTTAAAGATTGCAAACTGTCAGCAGAAAGATTCTTATTTCTGTCTCCCAGTAGCTTGTAGGAAAACACAGCCAAGTTATTTTATTTTGGAAGGAAGAGCAATAAAATTGATGCTCTGAATTCTTTTTAGTGCAAATGAAGTTGGCAATTGTTTTGGATCTTTGCCAATTCTACGTTGTTTGGTTATCAGGAAGATTAGAACATATTATGTGCGTGTGCGTGTGTGAAACTTTCGTTGATGCCTTTTCTTCTTTCCAATAAAGATAAATGTAGAAATTATTGATGGATTTAGTTGAACTACAGAGGGGGCTCCCTATTGGACGGCACCAGTAGAATTGCAATACAGTGCAGTGTAGATCAATAAGGGAGTAGAGGAGTAATGGGTTGCATAGCAATAATTGGTTCATCATCATAGCAATGTTGCTGGTGGTATTAGCAGTTTTGTTAGTGCATCAGCAGTGTTGGTACTGAATACATTGTAAAATTAATTCTTGAGAAATTAACGTATGTTAGGTTGTCAAATTTTGTATCCTTGTCCTGAACCTCCCCTTTTCGGTTTTCAAATTTTATATTCTGTCACATGTAGCATCAAATAATGCTCATATACTTAATTTTTAATGACGATACTGAAGCCTGAAGTCTCAAATATTATAACATTGCCAAACTTCAATGTTTTTTCCTCACCATTTGGTGTGCATTCATGTTTCTTTTGCATTATGGACCGGTGTAGCCATTTGCAAATCCATCATTCACCGACCTAGAGTGACTTAAGATGCCACATTTTTTGCAGGTTGTTTTCACGAGTTCTGTACGCAGTGTGCCTTATACCTATGTTCCACAAACAGCACCTCAACTGTAGCTCATGGTCCTCCTGGCTCAATTGGCTGCCCCCTCTGCCGGCACGGGATTGTTTCATTTGTCAAGCTTGAGAGCACAAAGCCAATAGTTAAGGAGGTTGCAAGAACAAGTTTTATCCCTATCATTTTGCACTTGTTCAGCCGAAGGGCCAGAAACCGCTTCCCTAGAAACCCCATTTTGCAAGCCTGATTTCCATTGTGCCAGAATCTCCCCCTCTTGGGTCTTCTTTCCGCTCCCTGAGCTGCCAAAGATTCCCATCAATGAAATTCAGCACTAGTCTTTGCATGAAAGCTCCAGAAACTACACCTTCCTTGGTTCCCAGAAATGCTGATCTGAGCTTGCGGAACTACTTGGCTAGGTGCTCAGATCTGGTTTTAGACGTTCAACTTCTCAGACCGAGGGCAGAAGATGGTTATGCTCTTTCAACCAATCTGTAGCAACCGGGAGCGGCTGCTGAATATGCATGGGGATTTTTCTCTACACCCAGTTCACATCTGCCAGCACTCGACTAAGATGAAGTATACTGGGGACTGACTGACCTTCATTTTTATCTTTTGTTTTTGACAAAGGTGTGTTTCTCTTTCACCTTTTTTTTTGGTCCAGAATACTTTTGATACAAGAGATTGGCTTTGTAAATACAGAACAGTTGATAGACGCCGTATGACAAGCTCATGGAATTGGATCATGCGTCAAAGGTACACCATGTATTGTCAAAGTCGAAAACTTTGTGCCCTTTATATCAATTGTGATCTTGTTTTAAATTCTTGTAAAACCATATCCCCCCGTGTGTTGCTCAGATTGACATAGGAAAATGAGTGATTGTATCTGTAACGACAAATTTTGTGGTGTAAATTAACACAAAATAAGGTCAAATTACAATAGTCAATTTAATTGACTTTAAGTAAAAAAGTAATGTTGACTCTCTTTGGCGTGCTTCTCATGTGCACTATCTTCTAATTCTCGGTGAATTTGATGAAAATGATGAATTTGGTGAAGATGAGGACCTGATTGGCG
This sequence comes from Ilex paraguariensis, assembly GCA_963454935.2. Classification (NCBI taxonomy): domain Eukaryota; kingdom Viridiplantae; phylum Streptophyta; class Magnoliopsida; order Aquifoliales; family Aquifoliaceae; genus Ilex; species Ilex paraguariensis. Next base: position 950 of record CAUOFW020006243.1, on the reverse strand, counting down.
TATTTCTCGCTCTTCAATTGGTGACTTTGATGAAAATGAAAGTTGGATCAATGCATCTCCCGCTCTTCAATTTGATGATGCTTTTGATGAATCTCCTCATCGTTCTTCGTTTGAAATGGCTTGATGATGATTTGGATTTCTTGAAGAAGGACCTTGGCAGTGTGTTCTTCTTCCCGGAGATGAATTTGCAAGGCTTTAGTGAACTTTAAGCAGAGCTTCGGTGATCTTCCTCACTCCTTGGCTTCTTTTCCTTCTCCTCACTTAGACCTCTATTTATAGTGCTAGGAGTATTTATCCATATAAGAGTTCTTATTACTCTTATATGGGCTTTAGGTAGTGAGGTAGCCATAAATTTGTAGACTTTAATTAATTTATGAAATTTAAATCCAACACAGTTTACCTTTTTCCAATTTTTTATTTAAGTTGGATAAATTACATCTAGACTCCCTCAGATTTGTCACTTAATCACTTAGATCCCCTTATATTTGAAATATTACATCTACACCCCTTAATTTTGTGCACTTGTAACAAAGAACCCCTGTCGTCAGTCTCTGTTAAAGATCCGTTAAAAAAACATGATTTCATCTAATACACAATTATAATTCCCATATAACCCTTTTGTTTTGCCCAATGTTAATTTGTTCAAATCATTTGGAGTGCCATATCAAAAGCCACATGACTTGTGTTACATATTTACATCACCTAAGCATTGATAATAATTCCCAATGTCAACATATTTACATCCACTATATTGTTGGGAACCAAAAACAATGCAAGCATCCAAAAAACATCACCTTAGCATTTCTAATAAACTATACAAAAGATGCACTTCCAACAAAAGCTTCAGCCTACTCAAAATACACCATGCCAACAACAAAAGTTACTTTCCTAACTAAAAAGAAATTTAGAACATAGTAATTCAAAGTCCACTGCCACATTAGGTGCAATAG
>CAUOFW020006242.1:0-24585 GCA_963454935.2 Ilex paraguariensis | reverse complement strand
AATCGTATTTTTTTCGCAGTTTTTGAATTTGTAAGACAAACATTACCGGTCTGATGGGAAGGCCTTTGGAATTATGCAACAATGCTGGGGTAAAAAGAGGTTTAACTAGCTCCAAATCTCCAGCCATTTCATCATTAATTGCTTGAATCTGCTCACCACTGCCATTCTCTTGTCCAGCTGATGGTATCAGAATATCTTTTGGGTGATGGAATTTGCAGGTGGCACCAAATTTACATGTTCCAGTCTTCACATAGAACTGCTTGAATATTGCAACATGTTCATCAAACCAACAACAACCTATATCAAAGAATGCTCCACTGAGAAAATGAAATTGTCATACCGCACATGGAAGCTCAGATGGCCTCTGGGGTAAGACAGAAACATCAGCACTCTCAGGGACACCCTAAAGTCAAAAGTCCACAAGCAAATCATTAAACTTCAAGAACACAAAAACAACGGCTAATCAACTACCACGCAATAAACCTACCAAAGAAGCCATCTTATCTTTCGGGTGGTTAAATTTGCATCTAAGACCAAACTTGCACCTTTGAGTCTTCAGAAAATACTAGGGCACATTGCAAGGGGAATTAAGTACATGAACTAATGCAACGTTATATGTTTCAAATAATCCACATGAAAAAAACACTAATAGTTTTTGCTTACAGGACAATCTGGCTCCCCTGGTCTTTCTGGAAGGGATTCACTCGTAGCAATAAGTGGCACCTACATCCATAGTAAAATATCATGCCAAAAGTGTAATAACGCAACAACAATTTTTTCCCAATAGACAGATGAACAATAATATAAAACCAGGCAACAAAACCATGTAACACAAACAGACAAAGTCCCATTACAAAAGAAAAGACAATTTTGATCCCAAAAAAAAAAAGAAAGACATTGTATAATGGGCAAATATTGATGACACCCCCAATAGATTGATATTTATAGGGAAACCATTTGAATTTTTAGAAAAAAATAGTGACAATGTGTTGTCAGATAATGGATGCAATAGAAACTGGCTATTTACATCTTTAACCTCATTCTTCCAATATATTGTCAGACAAAAGGCACCAATTTTAACCCATAGTTGTTCTCCTCCTCCTTCATTCGTTTTTTTTTTTTTCTATGTTTCTCTTTCTCACAGAGACATTTCTGCTCTCGTCATCCACCACCGTCCACCATAGCAGCACAACCCAAACACCATCATCATTGTGCAAGCACACACACACACATAAACACACTGTGCATCTCTTTTCTGTAAAACTCGCACACATACAGAGTACCATCCAAATAGTCACGAAGAGTTCCAATAGACATGGATAGCAAAGCCAACACCAGTGTTGTCTAAACATCAGATGTCACCTGACGCAAAACCTGCTGCTAATTAGAATATCCAACCAAAACCCACATCTACCAAAAAAATCATCTCCTAACCAACTCAACAAGACACAACCTTGTAGTGGCAACACCTTCTACTAACATCTCCAATATCATTAGCTAAATATCAAACCCATTTCACAACATGGGTGAGAGAGAGTGAGAGAGAGGGAGAGAGAGTCTCGTGATCAATCCAATTCAACACAATTATCAACATATTGGAGCATTTTACTATCTCATTCAACTGGTAGCAGTGGCTTTCGATGCCGCCCTAGATATACATGGGATCCACTATGTTTCTCTCAGAAATTCAGAACTAAAGAAATGAGGGATACCCAATTGCTTTCAGTTTATTGATATTTGCTTACTGATTTCAAGGGTGAATCATGGACATTGGACCAGAGGGCTTGAATGAGCACACTATGACAAACAACAAGAGGATGTACAAATTAATAATTGCTGAGATTTTAAGAAGCTCTGATCTGGGACGCGTTCGGGTTCAAACACCTGATATAAGAAATTGGATGTGTGATTCAAGGGAGCCCATCAACGTGAGAGAGGAAGATAAGGTAAGAAGTAGAGCTAGAGAAGGTTCAACAGTGACTAGACCGACTTTCATGATAGTGTGGTGGTGAATTGGATCTTGATTTTTAGTTTTTGATTCTTTGCATGGTGTATGCAATGAAAAGTAGTCCAAGGTAGGTAGTAGTATGGTGCTTGTGTGGTAGTGGTAGCAGTGGTGTGGCATGATAGTTCATAAGAGAGAGAGAGAAGGGGGGAAGAGAGAGACTGAGAAAGCATGGTGGTCAGGTGTGTGAGCAATGATGATGGGGGTGTTGTGTGTGTCTTGGTATATGATGTTATAAGGGTATAATGGGTATTAAAGAGGGAATTTCCACTGAGATCATAACCTTTTTAAGTCGCTACTAACACCCCTAACAGCAGCAAGGGTGTTATGCGAATGAATATTCAAACAGAAGAGAAATAGAACCAACAACCATCACATAAATATTACCTAATTGAATAAAATTATTTTCTGTGCTCTAGGTGCCAACACCAAAAGACTGTAGAGGGATGGCACTATTTTTAATCAAAGATCATTGGGCTCGAGTACTCGAATTTCGAATGATGTTGAGATATAGTTATTTATTTATCTCCCTAGTCCCTGCATTTTCTTTTCTTTTTTTTGTTTTGTCTCTTGTATTGCCTTGAAAACTCCTTGTCCTTTCATGTACTTTTCTCCATTTTATTAACAATTTAATCATGTTTACAATTGAAAAAAAAAGGATCAGCTTTATTAAACCCAAAAATTACTGGGTACTGCCAGTATTTTCAAGAGAGCTTTCCTCAATGGCATATGAATGGATGAATTATAATTGTATCAGAAAATAACAAAAGTCAGTTTACCACTAACAAAAGTCTCATAAGAACTTTCATAAACTTTGATGCCTATTAGAAGTGTTGCACAAGTTGTTCCCAAAATTCTCCCACATTATTGTGACAACTTAATACGTTCCTCAATCCATATTTACTACCAACCAGATGGCATGAGTATAGGCAACAAAACATCGTCTCAGATAAATTTAACTTGTGTGTGAAATCAAAATCAAATAAACAGCCTAGCTAGTAAGTTGTTTAACCAACCAAGGTATAAAAGAAAAATGTTTTGTTGAGTTAGATTTTGTTAGGTTTATTAATTTGGTTTACTTTTGAAGACTCTAGATTCCATTGGATTTGTATCTGAATATAAGATATTGATTATTAGCAAATTACAGTATCAATCCTCTTACAAATAAAGAGCCAAGTGAAGAAACAAATGATGAGCATTTAGTTGAAACTTCAAACCATTAAAATAGAGATCAAACCATCAAGGAATGAATTTAATTTGACACAAGCAATCATCAACTGAATTGTAATAAATCAGGTTGTCATGGAAGGAGGACAAAGGGGGAGGGAATAAAAAAAATTCCCCACCGTATTTTCTCATTTGGCTTATGAACTAGGTAATCATAATAGCATTTTGGATGCTTTCCCCACATACAAAGGTGTCATACGGAGTGAATCAAGCAAACACAAGGTAACAAAACTTATATACAAATCAAAATAATTACGTAACATAGAGGTACATATAGCTCATATGATAACCTCACTTCACTTGTCCAATAAGCGAGGATAAAATCCATTGAAACATGGACACGGAAACCCATAATAATAAAATTAGTGTTTGTACATAATTTACTAGCTATCATTATCACAGAGAATAAAAATTGCAATAAACAGTCACCTCTTTCCAATCTGGGATTCCACCCTCTGGAACCCAAATAGGATGGTCAAACTTGCAGCTATCTCCAAACTTACAGGTTCTTGTGAGCATATAATGGGCACAGTCCTTCTCTCCAGGCCTCTGCGGATAAATAGGCAAACTGCTTGCATTCTCGAATCTAGGGCGTTTGGCTAAAAGGTTGGTAGACAACCAAGCTTCACTTTGCCCAATAGTGTTATGGGCACCCAAGACAGTCTGAGGATAGAGCGCTACGATAGATAATAGACACATATAAACAAGAAAATCACAATATATATGTTATTATATAGTATGATCTATATTTAGTAGAAAGGAATTACGATGATGAGCATTACACCAAACATATATTGAACAAATCGTAAATAGCAAAGTACACAAAATACAAAGTTTTTAATCAATTTTGTCATAAACTAAATGATATTGAAAGATTTTATATCACAAGACAAGATCATATAACCATGATCCTTAAAGCAAAATAGTCAATAAACCATACAATTACATCACTCTGCAAGGGTAGAAAATAAAGTTAGGAGTTTATATACCTCTTTATTTCTTTCTTTTTTGATGGATAAGAATTTATGTACCATCTATAGGAAAATTAAAGACATAATTACCTCTTAACATACTCTAGGGACACATTCAATTATCACATTTACAATACACTAGCGAAACAAGAAAAAAAAAAATCAAGTTGGCACTAATCATACAAGAATATTCCTTCACATACATATGTGTCCGCGTATGTTCAAAGCAAAATAAACATTTTTACTAATAACTCTAATGAAGGGAACCACAGTACACAGACGAGTCAACAAGATTGGTATACATGACACACTCACGAGATAGGTCAAAACAACAAGGTGATTTCAATCCTACATGAACATGGTTCAATGTCATGGTATCAACAATTAACTCAAAAAGTACTAAAACACACTAGTTGAGGCATAACGGAGCGGTATTAGGCAATATGTACAAAAAGCTAGATAGAGCAAGTTGGACATGCGAGAGATTGTGGACATATCACGGTGTAAAAGACATGAGACTCGTAGTATACACGAACACGTATTAATCTCACAATATAAGTGTCGAGTTAGATAGGAGTAAACCTCATATTAGTATCAATCAATACTTTGAACACATTCAAGATCAAACATGCATGCCCACATGCCTATAGAGTATTGGCATCACGAAAACTATGGCAAATTAGGTCAAATACTCACTTAAAAATTCAACACGTGGGTAAATTCATTTTTTCTCGACGTAGACATCAACTACACATGTATATGAAACCAAAATGATAGTATATCATAATAACCCTACAGAAAAGGCTCAATTAGCATGAAGAAAGGGAAAATAGTGAATTAGTATGAAAATAGCACAGGAAAAACCTTTCCTCAACTTATGGAGTTCAGATATTCATTCTGAGCTGCTCAACAGATTACACTTGGTGTAGAGAGTATCACCTCGATAATACTGCTCTCCAAAAGTAACTTAAGTAGGGTTATCTAAGATAATATATAGCTTACACCATTCCAATTGGATTGCAGATTATACTGATTGGACCCTTACAATGTTTTCAATTTCTTATGATTTGAAAATTAATAATTTCACTACCTTCTGACTAAGAGTTATTTCCTCGTTATAAATATATTCCACCTTTTCATGTACAATGCTAGTTCTACACCACCACTCCAAATACTATCAATAGTTAGAAAGATGGGTGGCACACACCCTACAACGCTACACTCGTGTTCCTCACTTCAAATCATCTCCTATCTCTTCCTTCAATCAGCATCATCCATCAATCCCCTCACCTTGCCAAACAATTCAGAGGGCCAAGAAAGAAACAATTGATTTGCACAATGATGAATTACGTCATAATTTGTTATTTTTCGAGCCTGTGCATGCTTGAATGTAAATGTTCCTCAATGTTCCATACTTCCATCTTAAACAGGACCCAGCGAGGAAACTAATAACATATGCACATCTAGAACTAGGAGCTGAATTAGAAAATCGAAAAAAGATAATTAGTAATGAAAAGCATTCAGGGAGACAGGGAAGGTGTTAGAAGCCTTACCTTCAGAGGCCGGCCGCTTGAGTCCGGCAAGACGAGGATCCAAAGAAGAAGCAGCAGCAGCGCCGACATCAACACCGGGCGGCCCGAGCCAGGATCCCGTAGTAACAGAAACACCAGGAACTCTATTGCCGGTCGCCACCGAATAACCGCCGGCGAGAGCGTCGGTGTGGGAGAAGAGCATGGAGGAGGGACCTCTGTCGCTGATGATGGAGGAATAGATGGATGATAAGTTGGAGGCTGAGGACGAAGAAAGGATGTCCGAGGTAAGGTATCTGGAAGAGCTCAGCAATGAAGAGTCAGCCGACAGGTAGGGATCGGCGACTGATCTCGATGTATAGACGCTGCTCAGATTGGCAGCACCTCCATAGCTAGTAGGGTTGTAGCCGTACAGGTGATTCGCCATCCCAAAAACGCTTTAGGCAAGACCTAACGAAGCAAATGATGGGGTCGATAGGTTTTATTGGAATAATTATTAAACCCGGAGAAAACACCAACCTGACAAGAAAACCGGGTTAATGGATCCCCAATTTAATCTGGGTACAACAAAATTAATTATAATGCTGGTGTTAATTGAATTAAACTTTGCGAACATGATTTTGATTTTGAGTTTGTCGAATTTATTTTATTAGATGAGTCAAAAAAATTGTTTAAACTCGACTTATTTTGAACTCGAACCAAGCCTGAGTCCAGACCGAATCCGAATAGCTCGACTATTTTTTATATAAATTAATCAAGTGTTGAGAGTTTAAGCCGAGTCTTTTTAGGCTCGTTTTTTTTAAACGAGCTTAAAAAATTATTCAAATTCAGCTCGTTTACGACACAAGTTTTATTCGAGCCAAATACAAATAATTCATCTCAATTAACACCCTAATTATATTAAACTAGCGAGCACATGGAATTTATTTTGCCCTTGTCATCACAATGTGTTCACCCTTTTTTTAACCTTACTAAAAAATTAATCATAAAGAAATTAAAATAATATTTATAAAATATAAAAAAGTGAAGAAACATGAAAAAAAATTTAATTTAAAATAATTTTAAAAATTAAATGAGAGTAATTAAATAAGTCAAATGACATATTTGATTAGAAGGGGTTAACTAAATATATTTTTTGTTATCTTTCTAATAAAATTGTTAAATATTGGAAACAAAATTCATTTACTTGGAGAGGGAGCAAAAATTTAAAATATGGAGGAACATTAGGAGATTGTAACATGTAGAAAATAGTAATAGAATATAGAATTCAAATAGGGTTTAGGACTTGAGGCTTATGGGCTAAGGGTTTTCAGGATTTTGGGTTAAGGTTTAGGGGGTTAAAGGTTAAGGGTTTAGGGTTAGGGATTTGGCTTTATTATTCTTTTGCTTAATTTGCTCCACCTTCTCATCATTCTTCTCCTATTTTTTTTTCCTTATTGTTGTTTGTTATCCTTTGAATTTTCATGTTTATATGCGTAACTAATCTAATGTGTATTTTGATTTTAATTGTTTGTGGAATAAATGCATGCTTATAAAGAAATAAGAAGAGTTGAACAAGATAAGTTTACAAAACGAGTTTAGGGGTGAAAAGATAAGTATATTTATTTGTCCTAGTTCCATTGACTTTCTTTTAAATATAAAATGTGTTTTACACATGACTATCTCTATTTTTTTTTTTGTGTTTCTTATTTGTTATGATCATTCTTTCTATTATTTTCAACCCCCAACACTCATTATCCCACAATTTCCTTTATATTTTTAATTGTTGTTTTTGTGTTTTACACAACTTATAATTGCATAACATTTCTTTGATTATATGTATTTTGTTTACTTTTTTATTAGATAAATTATGTTTTATTTCTTTTTTTATTATCTTTATGTTAAAATTGTTAAATATTGAAAACAAAATTCAATTACTTGGAGATGGAGTAAAAGGTTAAAGCATGGAGAAAAAATAGAAGTTTGTAGCATGTAGAATATATTAATAGAATATAAAATTCCAATAGGGTTTAGGGCATATGGGCTTAGGGCTTTTGGAGTTTTGGGTTAAGGTTTAGGGTTTAGGGGTTAGGAGGTTAAAGGTTTTAGAGGTTAGAAATTTAGATTTATTGTTCTTTTGCTTCTTTTGCTCGACCTCCCTATCATTCTTCTTCTATTTTTTTTTCTTATTATTGTTTGTTATTCTTTAGATTTTCATTTTTATGTGCATAATTAATCTAATGTATGCTTTGATTTTAGTTATTTGTGAGATGAATGCTTGCTTATGAAGGAATAAGAAGAGTTGAATGAGATTAATTTTTAAAGCGAGTTTAAGAGTGAAAAGATAAGTATATCTATTTGTTCTAGTTCCATTGACTTTCTTTTATATGTAAAATGTGTTTTACACATGACTATTTCTACTTCTTCTTTGATTATATGTGTTTTGTTTGCTTTTCTATTAGAGAAATTATGTTTTATTTCTTTTTTTATTATCTTTCTAATAAAATTGTTAAATGTCAGAAACAAAATACAATTACTTGGAGAGGGAGCAAAAGGTTAATGTATGGAAGAACATTAAGAGTTTGTAGCATGTAGAAAATATTAAAAGAATAGAATTCAAATAAAGTTTACGGGCTTAGGGCTTTTGGGGTTAAGGTTTAAGGGTTTAGGGATTAGGGGTTAGGGGTAAGGGGTAAGGGGTTAAGGGTTAAGGGTTAAGGGTTAAGGGTTAAGGGTTAAGGTTTAGGGGTTAAGGTTTAGGGGTTTTGGGGTTTAGGGGTTAGGGGTTAAGGGTTAAAGATTTGAGTTTATTGTTCTTTTGCTCCACCTCCTCATCATTCTTCTTCTATTTTTTTTCCCTTATTGTTGTTTGTTATTCTTTAGATTTTAATTTTTATTTGCATAACTAATCTAATGTACATTTTGATTTTAGTTGTTTGTGGAATGAATGTTTGCTCATGAAGGAATAAGAAGAGTTGAATGAGATAAGTTTGCAAAACGAGTTTAGGAGTGAAAAGATAATTATATCTATTTGTCCTATTTCCATTGACATTCTTCTACATGTAAAATGTGCTTTACACATGACTATTTCTATTTTTTTTTTTGTGTTTCTTACTTGTTATTATCATTCTTTCTATTATTTTCAACCCCCAAAACTCTCATTATCCTACAGTTTTCTTTTCATTTTTTGTTGTTTTCATGTTTTACACAACCTATAATTGCATAACATTTGTTTGATTATAAGTATTTTATTTGCTTTTTTATTAGAGAAATTATGTTTTATTTCTTTTTTTTTATTATCTTTTTATTAAAATTGGTAAATGTTGAAAACAAAATTTAATTACTTCGAGATGAATTAAATGGTTAAAGCACGAAGAAACATTAGGAGTTTGTGGAATGTAGAAGATACTAATAAAATATAGAATTCAAATAGGATTTAGGGCTTGAGGCTTTTGACTTTTTGAGTTAAGGTTTAAGGGTTTAGTGGTTAGGGGTTATGGGTTTAGGGGTTAGGGATTTGAGTTTATTGTTCTTATGCCTGTTTTGCTCCATCTCCTCATCATTCTTATCCTATTTTTTTTCTTATTATTGTTTGTTATCCTTTAGATTTTCATTTTTATGTGTGTAACTACTCTAATGTGTGCTTTGATTTCAATTGTTTTTGGAATGGATGCTTGCTTATGAATGAATAAGAAGGGTTGAACAAGATAAGTTTGCAAAACGAGTTTAGGAGTGAAAAGATAAATATATCTATTTGTCCTAGTTTTATTGACTTTTTTTTACATGTAAAGTGTGTTTTACACATGACTATTTCTACTTCTTACTTGTTATGATCATTGTTTGTATTATTTTCAACCCCCAATACTCTCATTATCCCACAATTTCTTTTATATTTTTTGTTGTTGTTTTCATGTTTTACACAACCTATAATTACATAGCATTTCTTTGATTATATGTGTTTTGTTAACAAAAAAAATATGTGTTTTGTTTGCTTTTTTATTAGAGAAATTATGTTTTATTTTTTATATTATCTTTCTATTAAAATTGTTAAATGTTGGAAACTAAATTCAATTAGTTGGAGAGGTGCAAAATGTTAAAACATGGAGGAACATTAAGAGTTTGTAGCATGTAAAAGATACTAACAAAATATTGAATTCAAATAGGGTTTAAGGCTTGGGGCTTGGGGCTTTGGGGGCTTGGGGCTTACTGGCTTAGGGCTTTTGGAGTTTTGGGTTAAGGTTTAGGGGCTAGGGGGTTAGGGGTTAGGGGTTAGGGGGTTAGGAGTTATGGGGTTACGGGTTTAAGGGTTAAGAGTTAGGGATTTGAGTTTATTGTTCTTTTGGTTTACCTCCTCATCATTTTTCTCATATTTTTTTTCCTTATTGTTGTTTGTTATCTTTTAGATTTTTATTTTTATGCACGTAACTAATAAAATATATATTTTGATTTCAGTTGTTTTTAAAATAGATGCTTGCTTATGGAGTAATAAGAAGAGTTGAATGAGATAAGTTTACAAATCGAGTTTAGGAGTGAAAAGATAAGTATAACTTTTTGTCTTAGTTCCATTGACTTTGTTTTATCTGTAAAATGTGTTTTGCACATGACTATTTCTACTTCTCTTTATGTTTCTTACTTGTTATGATCATTGCTTCTATTATTTTCAACCCCTAACATTCTCATTATTCCATAATTTTCTTTTCATTTTTCGTTGTTTTCGTGTTTTAAACAACCTATAATTGCATATCATTTCTTTGATTATAGAGGGAGCAAAATGTTAAAGTATAGAGAAACACTAGAAGTTTGTAGTATCTAGAAAATACTAATAGAATATATAATTCAAATAAGGTTTAGGGCTTAAGGCTTTGGGGGCATAGGGCTTATGGGCTTAGGAGTTTTGCAGTTTTGGGTCAAGGTTTAGGGGTTAGGGGTAGGGGGTTAAGGGTTAAGGTTAGGGAATTGAGTTTATTGTTCTGTTGTTTCTTTTGCTCCACCTCATTATTCTTCTCCTATTTTTTTCCTTTATTGTTGTTTATTATCCTTTAGATCTTAATTTTTATGTGCGTAACTAATCTAATGAGCGTGTTGATTTCAGTTGTTTGTGGAATGAACGCTCACTTATGAAGGTATAGGAAGAGTTGAACGAGATAAGTTTGCAAAACGAGTTTAGGAGTGAAAAAATAAGTATATCTATTTGTCTTTGTTCCATTGGCTTTCTTTTACATGTAAAATGTGTTTTTCACATAACTGTTTCTATTTATTTTTGTGTTTCTTACTTGTTTCAGGAGCAACATCGAATCATGTGAAGGGAGATATTGAATTTCGGCATGTCAGTTTTTTGTTCAGCGATCTCTTCTTGGCAATTCACTTTGGCAAGGTAATTTCTTTAATATAGTTTCCCGGATGCATTCTCTTATCTTTTTGACAGCAATTAAGCCTTACAGAGGTCATTTGAAATTAGCAGTCAATTTTTAGGTATTTAAAAGTTTTAACAGTGTGAATTTCATGTTTATAAGACTGTTGTTCTAGTTGGAGAAAGTGGGAGTGGGAAATCAACCGTGATTTCTTTGTTGCAAAGATTTTATGATCCCGATTCAAGTCACAACACACTTGATAGACTCGAAATCCAAAAGCTCAAGTTGAAATGGTTAATGCAACAAATAGGCCAGCTGAATCAGGAGCTTGTCTTGTTCAATGATACAATCCGGGCCAACATTGCGTACAAAAAGGAAGGCAATGCAACGGAGGCATAAATTTTGGCTACAACATAGTTGGCAAATGCCCACAATTTCATCAGTGGTTTACAACAGGTTTAATCACTTAAAATTTCTTGTTATGATTGAGGACTTCTAAATTTTTTCAACCATTACATCTACTAAAATAGTCCATAAACGCTAGACATCAATCATTATATCACTCATATAATGTGCATATTTACACCAAAGCTAACATCAAAAGATCTTCTTTGTTATTAATTTTTTTTCCTATATCATATGCTGATCTAATCTATCGTTAAAGTTGAATATGTGCATATGAAAACCAATGCAATCCTTAATTAAAACTTATTCTAAAATGCAGGGGTATGATACCACAATAGGTGAGCAGGGGATCCACTTGTCTGGTGGACAGACGCAACGAGTTGCCATAGCATGAGTAGTAGTGAAGGCTCCAAAGATATTACTACTAGATAAAGCCACTAGTGCTCTGAATGCTGAATCCGAAAACGTGGTCCAAGACGCATTGGATGTGTAAAATCCCGGTAGATTTAAACTTTTATGAATAAAGGGTAAAATGGTAAATTGTCACCATGATTCGGGTTGTAAATCTGAAATTTTTTGTAACTCGGATGACAAAACGGACCTCACCGTTGGATTCGTCTCGCGAAATCGAGTTACCACGTCAATTTTCGTCGAATTCTGAGATAGTCAAATTTTTCACGTTTTACGGAGCGATCGGGCTTCGGGTGACCCTGTACACGAATTTTTTATAAAATTTTAAATTTTGGGCAATAAAATAAGATAAATTGAAATAAAAATATTTTAGATTTAAACCGGGGCGAGATTTAATTGTTCGGGACAAAAACGGACCCGGAATTAAAAATGGACATGTGGCCAATTGTGGGCCAAGTGTTCTAAAGTATAAATAGGGGGAAAAATCAGATTTTTCCCCCATTGTTCAGCATCCTCTTCAGTCGATAGAAAAGAGAGGGAAAGCTTCAACTTCTCTCTATGATCTACATAATTCTAGTGCTCAAATCCGCTTGGACCAAGAACAAAGATCGTTCTCCTCGTCAAGGGCTAAGTCTACGTACCAAAAGGAAGTGATTTCACCGAATAATCAAAGGAAGAATTTTTGGAGATCAAAGCTTTTGGGTTGGTTTTGGTGTTTTAGGGGTTTTCTACACTCCTAAGAGGTAGGGGTTATTCCTACTTTGGATTATTCTTACCTTAGGTGTTGCTAGACTAAGGGTGAAAATTATGTACATGCATATGTATTGTTATACATATATGTCTATGGGTATGAAAGTGAAAAAAAATTAGCATAGGAATAGCTTAGGCTAGCTTCTAGCTTGAATTTGGTATATGGAGGTTCCATGTGATTATTTTGTAACTTGGTGAAAACTTAAGGCATGCTATGTATTTTATAAACTATGCCTTGGAATGTGTTATGTGAATACATGACTTGAATGACTATAAGATGTTTGATAAAATGCCCTAGTGAAATTGAGTGTGTTACTTGCATGATGCTATGTTATAACATGCTTGGGTGATTGTGAAATCATATGCTTAGGATATGGTTTTTGGATGAAGAGTGTTATTGACATATGCATGAAATGATATATTGAGCATAATGAGATATGGTAGTTATATCCTTATGATACAATTGCATTGATGTATAAAAATGTTTATATGTTTGTCATAAGCATATTGAGCATTATTTTGTGTGCAATGGAACATCACATTGCATTTGCACGGAAGTGTCTCATTACATGAGTGAGTGCATGTTTGACGTCAATACCACACTTGGTGATTGACGGAAGGCTTGGGAGAGTTGGGTCGAGGACTTAGCTAAGCCGCTTGGTTGCATGATGAATTGGGTTGGGGTAGCAAGAAGAGGCATGACGACCTCTCGGGTGCAAGACCCGGTGATTGGGCTACGCACTCCCTTGGCTCGGCCCATAAAGTGTGTGGGTGTATTCGGAACCCTCGGTCGAAGTCCGTAAATTTCGTGTGGGTTGGAGGCCCTTGGTGTAAGTCCATGAACATCCACCCCTATACAAGACCCTAGAGTGATTAACGCCATTGTGTGTAACATAAATGGTGGTTTCGACTAAATTGACACTTGCATGTGTTGGGGAGCCGGAGAGAGCTCGGAATAAAGTTGCATGGGTGAGTGTCACTTCATTCCATGGCATAGCATTGTTGCATTCCATCATAGGATGCATAAGTGTGAGAAATGTTTGGTTGTATGTTTGTGTGATGATTACATGAGCATGTGCATCTAGGGGAAGAGTAACCTCTATAGGTTTATCTCTATTGGGCGTTGTGCTCACCCTATACGGGAAACAATTTCAGGTACGGGACACGTTCCGGTGGATGGCTCTCATTCGGGGGCTCTTGGTTGAAGAAAAGCCGGGTTGTGGCTTTTGAATTTAGTTTTTGTAAAATTTTTGGTTAATTTCCATTTTGGCATGTAAAAGTATGGAAATAGTTGTATTAGAACTTGTATTGACTATATTTGGTATCAAATAGATGTTGTATAAGTTTTGGATAACCTTGGATTGATTTGGGGTTGAAATCATACACAGAAATTTCAGACACTGCTTAGTGTTTGAGCCATAACTTTTTATTGTGACGTCCAAATGATCTGAAATTTTTACAGTAGGTAGTAGACACCTAGGGCTACAAAAGTGTTTTTATGAAATTTTCTCAATTCCACTTCTAAACAGGTCAAAACCGCACTGGAAGTTGCAGCAGAACAGAAACTGCATTTTCTGTTCGAACGTAAAGTGACGTTCGAATGGTGCGAGTTTTGAACAGAAAAACCAGCAGAGAACCAAATGTACTGGGAGCTACTTATTTTTCAAAACCAAGGGACGTTCGAATGTGAATAGTGCTGTTCGAACGGTGACTCTAAAACCGAAATTTTTCAAACTATGCACTAAGCTTCCAGACTTGGATTTCTTTGATTTAAAGAACACCAATGGACTTGGATTTCTCTAGTTCCAAGGATACAAATGGACACTAATTGAGGTATATTGAGGCTTATTAGACCTTGGTGGATTTAAATGATAACTATTACATATATGCACTAATGTTAAAGTAACCTTGCATGTTTTGCTATAAATATGGATAATTGGACCCGGTGTGGTCAATGTTTACTTATAAATGGACCCGGTGCGGTCATTGTTTATATTGGGCCTCAGATGGGTCATGTGAGTTATGTTGCACAGGTTGGGTATTGGGTAGAGTTCCCTGTATAAAGGAGACTCTGCCCAAATTTCGTTAAGTTATGGACCTCGGTAAATGGGACATAACGGTGTGATAT
The DNA here is from genome assembly GCA_963454935.2 of Ilex paraguariensis. Taxonomy (NCBI): domain Eukaryota; kingdom Viridiplantae; phylum Streptophyta; class Magnoliopsida; order Aquifoliales; family Aquifoliaceae; genus Ilex; species Ilex paraguariensis. The sequence goes on along the minus strand of CAUOFW020006242.1, from coordinate 9,829 downwards.
CGAGTCACTCGGTATTTACGGGTATTCCGCGGGTTGATGGGTAATCAACGGACCCCCGGATTTTGGGGTGTCACAGGATGGGGTTATGGTGGACAGAACAACAATGGTAGTGGCCCATAGGCTATCCACAATTAAGGATGCCGACTTAATAGCAGTGGTTAGAAATGGAGTCATTGCAGAAAAAGGAAAACATGAAACTTTGATCAATATCAAGGGCTTGTTTGTTTGAGGTATAAGATTTAGGTAGTATAAGATTTTATATCCATTTCACTCCGATCCAATGGTATATTATACCCAGTCTTAAACTATAATCCCATTCTTCCTCTTGTTTGTTTGTCACAAACATTATCTGTGTAATACTTACTTAAAAAAGTCAAAAATTGCAACTACTCAATGTAAAAAGACAATTGTAACCTTCTAAAAAGTCAAATATTGCAAATGGCTTTTATATGAGGCATTGTACATGAGGGCATTTGGGTCTTTTTACTCTATTATACCTCCATGAAATTTATACCAAGAATATTATACCACCGGGTAGGTGGTATTGCTTAGTACCATATACAAGGCATACGAGTTACTGTTCACACTGGGTCAGTACTATGACCCGAAAATTAATACAAAGTAAAAAATGCCAAACAAATAAGGTATAAGGTAGGCCCTACATACTATTTTCCTTATACCACCCTTATACCTAAAACAAATAGGCCCCAAGGGTGGTATTTATTCCTCCCTGGTACAACTAAACACCAGTGTGGTCTCGTAGAAAACGTCCATCGACGTGCCTGTTTTGCAATTTCTTGTTATTTTTCCGTCTTTTTCCTTGCTTGGAATCCATGCCAAAGTCAATGTGCAAGACAATTCCTCTACAAGAAACAATAAGTTTCAGAATGCATTGAAAGGAAACAAAGGAAGTTACAAATATTTTCTTACTGTTTGAGTTGTAGAGAACACGTGAATATGTACAAATGGGAAAAAGGAAAAAGGGAAAGTCACTGTTGATTATATGTATGTAGGTGATAGATCTTACAAACTATTAAGTCTATTGCGTGTGTTGATATATGATAACACAGTCGAATAAAATGAGTACTTGGTATATCTCTTGAAAAACTTAAACTAAATCGAGTAGTCATTTGTTGTTACAAACAAACCCTACGATGTCAAACTCAAACTTGTCCAAATTTTATCACATGCTAGAAAAAATTTCATTACATGCCAGAATTTTGTTCTAGGTTGAAGAAATGACTATTGGAGTTTTATTTTTTATTTTTGCATTTTCACGTTTAAGAAATCTAAGGGTTTATAGTTTTTCACTCAAAAAAGAGTCCTAAGAGAGATATGAGGAGACAAAGAGATTGTATGCATTTGTATGCTATTCTTCTAAATCATGCATAGCTTCTTACTTGGTTTGTCTCAGCAAATGTTAGGTGCCACTCAAGCCATAATCACTTTTCACAACCATAATCATAACCCCAAGTGCACTTAATGTTTGTACCAATAGGTGGTTGTGGTACGGGTGGGTGCAATGGTGTTGGGTTGTCTGTGCATGCGTGCACGCTCGTATGTGTGTGTGTATGTGTGAGATGTGTTTTCTACTTAGCTTTCTCCTGACTCTGTAAAAAATCACCCTATTGACATTAACAAAATAAGCAACGGAAGCTAACGAAAGGGTCACATTGTAATTCTATTAATACACTGAGGGTATAATATGTTAAATTTATATTGTTAGTAAAAAATAGATATTAAAATAAAAATTTATAATTTCATGATTGGGTTAAAAAAATAAAAAAACAATGATTTTTGGGATGAGTATTGAATTTAAAACTTCAGTTTAGTAGATATCTATCATAAAACAAAATGATTTTGTTATACAATTAAAAATGTAGATAAATTGCATCATTTTAAAAAAAAATAGTAAGGGATCATTTTAAGAAACCATAAAAGATGAGATTCGTAAATATTTCTTAGTTACAAATTTTAATTAAGATTTCCACACTATATTTAAAATTTTGGGATTTTTCCACTTTGCACACTGAAATATTTCTAGATTCCCACTTTGCACCCTAAAAATTTATTATTATTTTTTTCACATTTTACCTTGAATGTCATAAATTAATTTCAATGCACCTTAACATCCATTTTAGATTCCATTAAAAATTGATGCACTTGTAATTACGTGTGTTATTCTTTGGTAAAAATATAAATTTACCATTCATATCCGTGTGTGGCAAGTGTATCAATTTTAACGAAATATGAAACAAATGTTAGTTCGAGGGCTACATTGGAATCAATTTATGACATTCAGGGTACAATGTGAAAAAAAGAAATTTTGGAGTGCAAAAGTGAAAATTGAGCTCTTCAACTCATAAATTAAAGATGAGCTCTCTTCAGCTCATAAATTAAAAGATGAGCTCTTCAACTCATAAAATCAGCGATGAACTCTTCAGCTCATAAATTGAAGATAAGCTCTTTAGCTCATAAATAATGAGCTCCACAGCTTGCAAACATGGCACCCAACAGAGTAAAGTTGCAAGGAGATAAACAAAGCAGGAAAAAAAGAGACTTTCATTCATCGACACGAAGGGATACAAAGGAAAGAAAAGAAAAAATCCCTAAACCCCTCCAAGCCTACTCTTCAGCTCAGATATTTCCTCTTCTAAACGAGCACTCACAGCCTGTAAATGAGCATTCTCTTCCTTCAACTCGACACGTTCCTTCTCCACTTTGGTAAGTAACTATAAAAGCTTCAGCTCAGTAGCAAAAAATAGACCACCATCAAAATGGGAATTAGACGACTAAGATGAGGAACTTTTTTTCTACGTGTCCTTAAAGAAGTGGCAACATCCTTACCCTCATCCGATTCAACAGAAGGAGAGTCATCATCGAAATCAGGGGAAAGAGGCTATAGGGCAAACTCCAGAGCAATAACAGAAGCACTGAACCAAAAAATATTCTAGGGGATAACCAGCAATGAGAAAGGAATAGGTTCAACATGAGCCACTTGGCTAACCCTTAACAGCTCTGTCGGAGTTAGATTGGAGGCACCTACACAGAAGAAGCTTTAAGGGCAACCTCTGCACTCTCAGCGCTGCCAGAAATCTAGACGCCACTCAATTTGGCTTTACCTTTTCTAGATTTCTTGGGCACATGGGAAAATGATGGAGGGGGGGGGGGGAGAGGGAGCTCCTTAACTTCTTCCCCAGCATCAACAAAATCGACACTAGAGAAATTATCAATCTCCTTACCTACATCTCTGAAATCGATGTCCTCTTCTCCAGTAGACCTCTCACCTATGGCAAGGGAGACCGATGAAGTAGTAGCTTCAAAGGAAGGGTTTAGGATTTAGGGTTTAGTGTAAAACCAAAAAAAATTTGAACTTTTTGTGAAAAAGGGTAAAACGGTAATTTGTCACTATAGTGCAGGTTGAAAATCCGCATTTTTCTAGATCTCGAATGATAAAATGGACCTCACTATTGAATTTGTCTCGCAAAATCTAGTTACCTTGATAAATTTTGTTAGATTCTAAAATAGTCAGATTTTTTGTATTTTACGAGGCGGTCGGGTCTCGAGTGACCCAAAAATGAAATTTTTAATAAAATTTTAAAATTTTAAAAATAATTTAAATAAAATTTATATAAAATATTTTGAGTTTGAACTAGGACGAAATTTAATTGTTTTGGAAGTGAAAACAGACCCGGGAAAGGGGGTGTGCGGCGTGACGTGCACCAAGCGTTAAAGGGTATAAATAAGAACAAAAATCTGATTTTTGGATAGAACACTCTGCTATATTCCAGTGTGTTAACGTGTGAAGAGAGGAAGAGGGGAAAAGGAAGAAAAAAAGAGAGATTCAAGGCTTCTCTCTATGATTTATGGAGTTCAGTTGGTCAGAATTCTTCATGCCTAGTATTAAAGTTGATCTCCTCGACGAAGGTTACACAACCATACCAAAAATGAAGATTTTCACTGAAGATTCGAAAAATGAAATTTTAGAAAAGCTTGAATTAGAGCTTGGGTTGAATTTTTAAAGCTTCCTACGTTGATTTTACGCTTCAAGACGTAAGGTTTCATCCTAATTAGGTTTATTTCCAACCTAGGATGAATATATGAAATGAGTGGGCTATTATGTGTGTTTTAACACTTGCCTATTGTAGTTGATTTAATGGAAATGGGTAAGCTAAATTCTAGTGTGAAATGGGTAATTAGAAATTGCTAATTTGTGATTTCTTAGAAGTTTTGATAATTGGATATGTGGGAATCACTTAATCTGAATTTTTTTTTTGATTTATGTGATGATTATGGGCATTTTTATGTGATAACATGATTTGGTACCTTGAAGGTGTTTGACTAAATGCCTATGTGAAAATTAAGTGTGTTATTGCATAGATTATGTATGACATGCTTGGAAAAAATTATTGTTAAATTTAAATGTTGGTATATGCTTATAATATATTAGCATTGTGATGACTTTATAGAAGTTATTTGCTTTGGATATAATTTACCATGAAAATTTTGAATGTGATTAAATTAGCCCATATGACATTCATTACATATGGAGCATGATATTGATATTGCAATGGTTCATTACATTGCATATGCACGGAGACATCGCATTTGGTGGGGGTGTGTGCATGGTATGATTACATACCATTCTTGGTGGATGATACTTGGGCTCAGGGAAAGTTGGATCAAAGATTTGACTAAGTCATATAGTTTGTATGAAAAACTTGTGTTGGGTATAACAAGTAGGGTTAGATTCGTCCTCGAGTGCAAAACCCGATTACTTGGTTCATACACTCCCCTGTGGTGAAATTTTGAAAAAGTGTATTGGTGTGTAGAACCGGCGGTGCGATACCAAAACCCCGCTACCCAACAAAGACACATGACTTTGTTTTATAAAATAGTCGTTCGATGTGTAACGTCCAATAAAGACACATTATTTTATTTTGTAATAAAGACACATGATTTTAAAAAGATCATTGAACGTATATCATCAATGACGGATTTATACATATTTGCATTGCACTGTGTTGTGGGAGCCTAAGAGGGTTCAGGTTGAAGTGCATGAGTGAGTCTCATCTCATTTCATAGCATGACATGGTGATTTTCAATATTGAATTGCATATTCATGGTTGGAATGGTTGTTGCTTGTTGAATGTTGCATGTGGACATTTCATATGCACTTAGGTTGGGGAATGACCAATTTAAGAGATACCCTATTAAGCGTGACTCACTCTTTATGAAAAAATATTTTAAGTACGGGTTATACACCAGTGAACAACTCATATTTGGGGCCTCAAGGATAAAGAAAAATCGACTTGTGGCTTTTAATTCACGTTTTGTAAAACTATTGTGAAAAATTATGCTTTTGTAAAACATCCGCTAAGTTAGTTTTTGAGCATGTAATGTATATAAAAGAATTGTAATCGAACTCATATGAACTATTTTTAATATAAAATTGCATGTTGTTATATGAGTATGAATAAATAGACCTGGTGTCGCCAATGTTACCCCTGAATGGATCCGGTGTGGTCAATATTGTATGAAAGTACATGTTATGTTTTGGGTAGAGCTCCCTATACAAAGGAGACTCTACCCAAATTTTGTTAAATTATGGACCCTGGTAAATGGGGCATAATGGCGTGATATCGAGTTACATGGTATCCACGGGTTGATGGGTGTTCAACGGGTTGACAAAGGACCCCCAATTTTTGGGGTGTCACAGCTTGGTATTAGAGCTTAGGTATATAATTTACCTAGGGCTTGATGGGCATAGGTCTAGACCATTGCATTCATTGTGCATTTCATGTTATGTGTTAAGTGAAGATTATGTATGGTTAAATGTATATGTAAAAGAGACACCAGGGTTAGAGAATATAACTTTAGGGGTCAGAAAAAGAATGAACGAGATAGTTTAAGGTGTAAATGGTTACTAGTGAGACAATGAGAGAAATCTCAAATGTTCAACTTTGATCCCTACTTTGGGATACTAAGTAAATGCTCTGTTACTATTTGACATATGTGTAGATGACAAATAGAGGAAGAGGATGCAGCCGAGGCGGTGGGTGGAACAACAACCAACCACCACCAACCTTTGACCAACAAGCTTTCATGGAGGCTATCGGTACCATGACGACTACCATTACACAAGCTAGTGCCAATGTGGGCCAAGGAGGCTCAAGTAACATACAATAGTTTAAGGCACATAAATCTCTGACTTTCACGGAAGAGGTGGATCCGATGGTGGCTGACCATTGGTTCCAACAAGTCAACAAGATCTTAGAGGCTATGAAGATTACCTCTGATGTCACTAAGATAAGGCTAGCTGCATTCCAGCTAGAAGGAGAAACCCATATGTGGTGGGATTGGGCAAGGGCTTCGAAGAACCTAGAGGCGATGACATGGGGAGAGTTTTGGGAGCTCTTCATAGGCAAGTACTTCCCCTTGACTGTTCGACATGCTAAAGTCCAGGAATTCTTGGATTTGAAACAAGGGACAATGATAGTGATGAAATATGTGGCTAAGTTTACTGAGTTTGCCCGTTTCGTCGATGACTACATGGCCACAGACATGACCAAAGTGAGGATGACTTGAAATTGTCTATTTGGGGATAAAATTGTGGGCCACCACCTCCAAGAATTGGACTTGATGATCGAGATAGCTATGGCCATTGAGAGAGAGGTTGATGACGCATAAAGCATCCGAAAAGTGGGTGCTAAGGACAAGAAGAAGGAGGACCAATTCTTTTCTTCTAGTTCGGGGAAGAAACAGAAGACTTCTACTCCACAGGGACAATAGGGACATGGCCGCGGCTATCAAGGGCAAGACCGATCCTCCTAAGGCGGGGGAAACTTCAAGACCACCTATCAGGTTAATCAGAAGACTTGCTATTTATGCCACCAGTCAGAACACATGAAACGGGATTATTCTCAGAGGCAGGAATCCCAGAGTCATGGGGTGTCTTAGTCCCAGTCATCGATGGGGTATACACAGACATATTTTGTTCCTCCCTACCCCATCATGGGTCAGGAAAGCCAGTATTAGTTCTAGGATATTGCATAGGCCCCTACTACACGTGCAGGGATCCTGCAATTAGGCTAGATGGTCCAGGACATGGGTCGAGACTGAGGTCGAGGACAAGGCTCACAAGCCGGGATATCGGGAACCCAGGAGCGTGTCTACGCCATCACACCTCAGACTAAGCCAGCGGATCAATCAGTTATTCTGGGTACATTCCTACTCTATTATTTATGGGTAAGAGTATTATTTGACTCTGATGCATCTCATTCATTTATTTTTGTATTTTTGTAATGCCCTAAAATCTACATTAGACGACATTATAATCTAAAATCCATTCACATCACGAGAGTAACTAATAAGATCCATAAATAAAGATAATTTTATTCTCATACATAATATCTACAATATCATTCCAAAAGAATATGCCACATCATGACCATTACATCCAAAAGAATATGTTGAACTCTGGTAATTACATCTAATATAATTAAATTTGAACTTTGCAGTTGAATGACAAAAGGTTAGACTTTACATAGTCTCAAAAGGAATTTCCTAGTCTATCACATAGGAGAGTATAGCCCTAAGCATTTACCTCGGGATCCATGTGCTCATCTAGTGGAACTTCCCAATGTACCGGCTCATTGACTCCGAGCTCCTCCTCTTGTACAAAATCTAAAAAATATATTGTTTGTAGGGATGAGCACTAAAATCTGTAGCAACATTCTTCCAAACTCGAATAAGGTTTAGAAAAAAAAAAAAAAATAGTTCGGTCTCACTTTTCAAAATAGTATATATAACTTGAAATAAAACAGTGATAATTGATTTGATCTCAAGTTAACTCAATAACAATAATTTAAATGAAAGGAATAAGCATGTCGAAGTAATAGAAATCAAATAATCATTCAATAATGTCATCCCATATTCTCATGTATGTTGGTTGCTTCCCATGAATCTACACCAGATTCTACCTTGTTCATCCAGCATAATCACACAATCTCAAATATTTTAGGAAGAACGTATACCGTCTCTCTTGGCATTGACTTATCTTTCCTAGAAAAGGTATACTATCCCTCAGCCTCGAACTTACGTGAACAATAGTGGTTGCTCTTACAAACAACAAACCACTACAAGCGTTAGAAAATCATCTCACCTCCACTGGGATAGACTAACCTCTAGCACTCTACGACAGTGCTTGAATGCAATTCAAGTCCACCACAACAATCATACAAGACATGCAATAACAAATATTTTCTCAAACCACAAGAAAATTCAAAATTTCTAAATTTCACAATTTGTATTACAAGAGAACAATTTAAGAAAATGAGCAAGAGATCATCAACAATCCATTTTTATTGTTCATTACAAAGTACTAAAGTTTTGAAATCAAGAACAAGGGAAAAATCAAGAGAAAAAAATTCATTTCTCTTGAAAACTAGGGTTTTATGATACGAAAAGAGTTTTCATAGTTATCTAATCCTACCTTTGTTTAAAAAATGGTAATCTTTGCAAAAATGACAAGAAAGGATGATTTCATAGCATATATATATAAATAAGAGTGAAAACATACATATACATATAAGCCCTAGCCTCAATGGTTAAGAATGGAAGGAACCCCTACCTTGAATTTGAATTTCCAAGGTAACCCAAGCTCTAGCGACTCTCTTCCTCCCTTTCTTGTTCCCTTCTTATTTTCTCCTAGGGTTCTAAGAGGTTTGAGTGAGAGTGAGAGTGAAGTGAAAGAACAGAAGAAAATGGGTGGAGAATGGTGTTCTTAACAAAACTTGAAGTTTTGATCTTCTTTGAAGTGCAAATCCTTTTTTATCTTGTGTTTTTCTCTTCCTTTATTCCTCTCTAAGGTTTTCTAGGGTTAGAGGTGTTGTAATAGGGCTAAAGGAAGTGTCCTTAAGTATTTACAGTGGAAGGAGGGCCGGCTGTTCGCAATCTGAAGAAATCTAATTTTTTTAATGGGAGTACCAATACGCGTACCGGTACGTATAAGCTACTAGAGTTTGATGTATCGGTACGTGTATCGGTACGCTTGTCCATTTTTTGCCTTTTTCACCCATTTTTCATGTCCAATCCATTTCTAACCCTTCCAAAGCCAACCCAAACTTCCATAACATACATTTATACATCAAACATAATTGGTATAAGTTATATTACAAACGATTTCTCATATTTACAAGCTAAAACTAAGTTTTAAATACTATTTACTTGAGTTTTTACCATATTAACATTTCAAAAGAAATAATTACTTGCTCTCTCTCTCTCTCTCTCTCTCTATATATATATATATATATATATAAGATAAAAGTGTGGGGTTTACATGCCCCATGTGAAAATGCTTAACAAAACCCCTCTGATATATGTCCTGTATTCCCCTGCTCATATCTTCCTCTGCTAAGATAAACAAACCTGGTGAGAGTGGATCCCCTTGCCTTACTCCCCTCGTTGTATTGAAAAAACCATGTTTTTGCCCATTCAAAACCAAAGTTGCATGCTAATTTTGCAAAACAATTGGAAATGATTTAGGGTTTAGGGGTTTAGGGTTTTAGCGGTTAGGGTTTAGGTTTTAGGGATTTTAGGTTTATGATTTAGAGGTTTGGGGTTTAGGGTTTAGGGTTGAGGGTTGATGGTTGATGGTTGAGGGTTTAGGATTTTAGGTTTGAGGGTTGAGGGTATAGGGTTGAGGGTTGAGGGTTGAGGGTTAAGGGTTAAGGGTTGAGGGTTAGGGGTTTAGGGTTTAGGGGGTTTAGGATTTTAGGGTTTAGTTTTAGGGTTTTAGGTTTAGGGTTTTAGGATTTTAGGGTTTAGG
>CAUOFW020006241.1:0-24586 GCA_963454935.2 Ilex paraguariensis | reverse complement strand
AAAGTAGTAGATTTAATAATTTAATAATTAAAAATTAAATAAAGTGGAAATGAAATTTTGTAGAGCGAGAATAGCTCCACCAAAAAAAAATTTGATATCGTTATGATATTTATCACTTTTGTGATTTTTTTAACATTGTTAAGTGTACTTTTACCACTATTTTGTTACCGAAGCCCTTCCGGTAGGTTACTTTTAGTGGGGCTACGTTTTTTCTTTTTGAATATAAAAAAGTAATACATTGATCATAAATCGGATACTATAATAAGGGATTAATGCTATTTTAACTTAATCTGACTTAATTTATATTAACTATTGAATTTCTTTATTGAAACTCTATCACTTGAAATATTATTAAGTCAATAAATTAGTTCAATTTTTTATGTCACAAACATACCCCCACATGTAGCCTCAAAGAACCTAGTTCAACTCGTGAGCACTAATTCTGATTTGAGATTCAAACTTTGATAAATGATTTAATAAGGACAACATTGCTCCTTTTTAAAATTTTACCCTCCTAGTCAAACCTAACTCAACCTATTTAATTAATCATGTTGTATCTTGTTGACCTATTTATTTTTTTCGTGTTATTATTTGTGTTGATCCATATAACTTATGAATAAAAAATTTGACACTCAATTTATGTCTAAAATTTCATTATTACTTAGTTGAAAATGTGCATCTACTTTTTCTATAAACTAAAAATTGACTTAACAAATATAATAATCAAAACTAGTAAAAATATCTCTTTTTGTAAAAAAAATTACATCACTGCTTGATAAAAATATAATAAAAAATTAACATTTTATTCTTATAATCTATATATATACTATTTATAAATGTCAGCATGTGTGAAAAATTTTTGATTTTCTATTTCACCCTTAATTATTACCATAAAGTCAATTATACCCACATATTTTCTTGTCTTTCATACCTACTTGACTTCTAAAATATTAGCTAGATAAACTTTATCTCTATGACTTGATAGATAAACTTTATCAAAATATTACCTAGATAAACTTTATCAAAATATTAGTTAGATAACTTTATCTTTATGACTTGATAGATAAACTTTATCCCTATGACAACACATTCTTTCTTTTCCATTCAATTAAACAAACTCTACTAGAATTCTAATACCACATATTGGTAATTTTTAGGTGATACATATAAATGTCAACATGTGAAAAACTTTTGATTTCCTATTTCACCCTTAATTAGTACCATAAAGCCAATTATACCCAAATTTTTTCCTATCTTTCATATCTACTTGACTTCCAAAATATTAGGTAGATAAAATTTATCTCTACGACTTTGTAGATAAACTTTATCAAAATATTACCTAGATAATTTTTATCAAAATATTAGTTAGATAACTTTATCTCTATAACTTGATAGATAAACTTTTTTCCTATGACAACACATTATTTCTTTTCCATTCAATTATACAAACTCTACTAAAATTCTATATATATATGTATATATATAATTTTTATCTCTATGATAATACATTCTTTCTTTTTTATTCAATTATACAAACTCTAATAGAATTCTAATACCACATATTGGTAATTTTTAGATGATACATATACATATATTTGAAGTAGGAAAGACAAAAAAATATACGTATATGTATAGTCATTTATTTGAAGTCCTATAGTATCAGGCTCTTCTGTGACAAATTCAATGAAGTCAAAGTTGGAGTTTTCGGCATAATTAAGGTTAGTTTATCAATTCTTCTGTTTTAGTTTATTAATTTCTATATGTACGTTAATTCATATGTTTTGTGCTACTTAATTTAATGTCAAATAATTTTCTAAGAGATTGGTGTGGCAGGTCAAGTATTCGGCATAATAATTAAGGTTAATTTATTAATTCTTATGTCTTAATTTATTAAATTTCTGTGGCAGGTCGAGTTTTTGACATAATTGAAGTTAGTTTATTAATTCCTACTATGTTTACATTAAAATTTTCTATGTTTGTGTTTCTTTGTTTTATTATAACTTCTCGTGAATCTAATTTTTCATTGCACATATAACTAATATTTTGAAAGTTTGTTCAAATCTCCTATAATATTGACCTAATTATTCTTAAATTTTCAATTGATGATAAATTTTAACATTTATTGAAACCAACAATTAATCTAATAATAAATAAATTAAATTCAAATAAAACCTAAAATTTAGGAAAATAGCTTGAAAGTCAAAAAACATGACCTGTTAATAAACAAGATGCCACATAAAAACTATGCAGACATTTATTGAGACCAACAATCAATCCAATAATAAATAAATTATATCCAAATAATATCTGAAATGGAGAAAAAACAACTTGAAAGTCAAAAGCATGACCCTTAATAAAGAAGGTGTCATATAGAAACCATGCAGAAATTACTTAAGACATGATTTGCTTCTTTTTTTTCCTTTTCAATCATTCATACAGAAATCTTCTGAAGACTATATTAACAAGTTTAGGATTATAGTAAATAGAAACGTGAATCGTGAAGGAGAAAATTCTACACAAGAAATCATAGATAGGCCTTCAAGAATCACAAATGTGGTTAACATAAAAATACCTAACATAACATGGCAAACATAACATAAAAAATTAATAAACAGAATCCAAAAAAATTACTACAGAAAAAACATACAAACACTCTAAAAAAACTTACGAATTAGAAATTACTAAAACTACAATTTACAGAGTTTACATCAACAAATTCATTTAATAAAAATCTGTCATGATCAATGAATAAGCAAGAATAGAAAATTAACTTACAGTCAAACAATCTCAAACCTATTTGTTAAATTTTGTAAAATAGTGATTAAAATCGATTCAAACCGTAATAATCTGTAATTATATTTATTAAACTTAATTTTTCATTGCTCATATTCTATTATATCTTTATAAATAAAAATTGTATGTTCCAAAAATTCGTTATTCTAACTATAAGAAAAAAAATTAAAAAAATAGTTAAAGTTAGGTACCACACCAAAAAAAAACGTTAATGTACTATATACCATGTTTTTCAGTATTTTTGTATGTACCATATTTTTGAGTTTTTTTTATCATTTATTGGCTGAAATTTATCAAATTTTGAGGTTAAAAGATTAAGTGTCTTTTTTCTTGATATTTTAATTATTCACTTACCTTTACAAAAAATAATTCAATTTTATTACTCATCAACTTTGTATTTCAAATAAATTTAATAACAAATTAATGAACTAAATTTTTTTCATGTTCAACGCACGTGTGCATTGCAAGTACTACTTAGACGTGTTAATATCGTGTTTTAAACGTGTTAATATCGTGTTGTTCATATTTGATAATAACTTAATTCATTTATTGTCTGTGTTAACAGATTATGTTATATGTGTTGAAATTGATTAACTATAATTTGATAATTTCGTATCGATTTTGAATCTTATTTTCGTAATCTATTATAAAGTATCACCCCTATCCTCACCTCCCGTCTCTCCCTTCGTCCCTGTAAATGTCTTTTCTATTTGTTTTTTAGGGAACATTACAAAACAAGGGTCATAATCTATATCTTATCTATGAAGTTTCCCCTTTTCAAATTTAAATGCTACAGTGGAGTTAGATTTGGAAACTTCAGAATTACTAGTATAGTCAGATTCACCTACAGTGGTTTCTTGGGTTTATTCTCTGGGTACTAGGTGTTGAGTTTATACTTACCTATTTACAAGCATTCGGCTTCTGTGTGATTCTCTCTCAGTTCGCGTCTGCCACGCGTGCGGGAGGCGAATCAGGTTGTCGACTTCATGGCTAATTGGGCTTGCTCTCAACAGCTTAATCAGCGATTTCTTGATTTGTTATCCCTTCCATCTGGGATTGCTGGCATCCTCGCCTCGGATGCTCAACAGACTCCGCACGTTTGTCGGTGAATTTTTATTTTCATTTATGTTTTTTCATGTTTTTGGTGGTGAGTCACCACCTTGCTTTTGCTTTAATCTTCCCACTTTGTACTTCTGGAGAATTGGTTCTATGTTCTCCTCCCTTGTACTTTTGTTTTTAGTTATATATACAGGTAGGAGTCCTATCAAAGCCCCAACCCACACGGGGTGGCTTTAGAAAAAAAAAAATTAAATGCAAATCTTTCTTGTATTCAAAACATCAGTTTCAAGCTGACGTGATGGGGGTGTGCTACCTATCACCATATGTAATTTCCAGTTTATAGGAAGGTACACAACCTTCCTTTACCAAAAACTATCCTCCAAAGTCATGAGATGCAACTATTAAAATTAAATGGTTTAAAAGGTTAGAATGATCTGCTAGCACAGAGAACAATTGGCATCATCCTAACGTATAGAAAAGTCAGTCGGAACATGACTCAATCAAACAAAGTTATCACAAAGTCATTCAAAATTAATTCTAAAATGTTGGGAGCTATTCTTACATTTGAGATTGGTCTTAAAGTTTCACGTTAATTATCTTCGTGTTTTAGGATAGATCCTAATATTTAGGGTCTAACACAAATTTTTTCTAGTCATAAATTAGTCTTAATTGAGCCGTAACTTATTCGATCTTAATTGAGTAGTGTCCTAGCCATTTTTTTCAAAAAGTTCTAAAAAGCCAATTTCTCAACCCATTATTCATTCCTTTCCGATTCGACAGGGATTGCAATCTCAAAGAGGGGTCAACGATTGACCTCCGACAATAAGTAAATAAGTTGCAAGCACAAAAAAGAGTTTAGAGTAGGTTATAAATTATGAGTTTTCCCTATTCGGAGCATTAGGTATGTTTAACCGATCCATTCTGGATCTATCGAATTGGTAAAGAAATTGTAACATGGAAAAACCACAGAAATTATGATTTATTTGAATAATTTGGTGATCTATCAATTGTAGAAGTAACATTTTTGACAAGCAATATGCACTTAAATAATATAATTCTAGTAAGTTTGAGTTTAGGTCAACATTGGAGATCCCCTCAACCCTCACTAAAGATTCATGTTTAGTCCCCAAAACGTCATGACAATATCAAATCATTAATATTGTAACCATTTGTGAACAGAAAAGTAAGGAAGAATTGAGATTGCATGATAACAAAACACAAAACTGGGAGGAGCCAAATATCGTGTCAAGATAAGCACGAATATTTCAATGAACTAATTTTTTTTTATTTTAATTGATAAAGATAGAATAATAATTTATATTTAATTACATCATATTTAAAAGTTTATTAAACCCAACAGACCAAAAATTGGTAAGGGGTGAACATAGTTAAAAATATTGAACAAATACTTAAAATATATATATATATGTAATGTTAAAAAAAAAAAATGACCGTGGACATATGTCCCCTGGGCATATGTTGACTCCGCTCATGGATAGATCACGATTTTGAACGTTACTTTTCGGTGCTATATAGAAAAAATTGGTTCAACCAATGAGGTGACACTAGAATAGATAGATTAAAATCGATCACAAAATATTGAAATCAACTTAAAATTGATCACAACCTTTCATGTTGATAGTAATATTTTAAAATCGATTCTAATATTTTTATGATCAATCAATATTATTTTAAGTTGTAAAATGATGTTAATTGAGCCACTAATAAAATAGAACAAGTGACAACAAATTACTTATGAGTAAGAAGACCGCTACACAATCAAAGCACAACGAAATGCTATACTCTTTTTTTTTAAATATTTGTCGTTTTACACAATTTTTTTTGTTCCACAATATCTATCGTTTACTGATACCAAAACATAATGAATATTTTTTTCTTTCAAATTTACTTTTATCTATATTTTTCAATAAGTGTTTAATAACTTAAGTGTAAGTTAAGTATTTTTTATATTCATTTCCTTCCCAATTTGTATTGAATAAAGGTATTTTAATCTTGCACAATTATTTTTTACTCATACTAAATCTATTTAATAACTTCTTTAATCCCTGCACAAAAGTCTTAAACGACAAATATTTAAAAACGGAAAAAATACAAAATAATAATAAAGACAAAACATGTCGAACTCGAAATTAAGCGGGACTGAGCACTTACTTTATAGCATAGTAGTTCCAAACTGTAATTATAGCATTTGCTCTTTCCCGTGGGGGTGTCAATTCACTTCTATCCTTTGTATTTATTGCATGAATGTATATCAAGAGGCCCAACTTTTCTACTTGTGGAAGAGGCGGTGCTTCCACCTGTTGCCACCAGGTGGGGTGGGGGAGTTCCCACTGCTGGCTACATTCTTTTAATTAATAGTCAAGTTGATCTCTATATGCTTTGAATCTATCTGTTCAATGTGCATGAACTTCAAAGTTCAAAGCCAGACATTAAATTACGACTTATCTACATACTAACCCTCTATAAATATTGAACACTCCCTTATCGTAAAGATATTTCATCAGCGATATATTATACACCTGCTTGAACATCTTCCAAATGACGGGCGGCAAAGGCGGCGGTGGAGGTGGAAAGGGTGGCGGTGGTGGGGGTGCTAAAGGCAGTGGAGGAGGTGGTGGTGCCAGCAAAGGTAGTGGAGGGAGTGGAGCAACCGGTGCTGGTGGTAAGGGAAGTGGTGGTGGTAAAGGAAGTGGTGGCGGTGGTGGTGGGATGATGAAAGCTCCAGGTGGGGATGGAGCTTTTATTTCAAGGAGTGGGTTTGAAAGCAACCCCCAGGGATACTTTTCTGGTTTGCATGATAGCGGAAAGGGCAAGTAGTTTCTCTTAGGATAAGTGATGTTAATGTAAATAAATAAGGTCTATGGTTTTGTTGTGTGATGTGTTACATGATAGGTTCAGTACTTTGTTTTGGGATGGATATCTTAATGTAATTATGGCTAGCTCTATGTTCTTACTGTAACATATTATATGAAAACATATGGTACGTTGGTTTTTGTTTTGGCCACTGTTTTGTGATGTAGAAAAACCTCATTTCTCGATTCCGATCTCAACCTTAAAGAGACCCAAAACATGTTGGGATTTTACTTGTCTGTTTCATTTTTTTTAAATTCTTACAGTGTTTGTAAGCCACAGTGCTAATAGGTTGTATACGTGGTTTATAAGCACAGATGAAAATGACACTTCCCTAACTAAGGCATTAGTACTAAACATTGAAAGTGAAAGGAGCACCATTTTGACAATGCATCTTCCCCGAAGCCTTTACAACTTCATTTTAAAATAATGATTTGGAAATATATTTTTTGGGATTACATAATCTATTATTTTATTTAACTAAGAAGTATCCAAACCACTTAAAACACACCTCTAATTAACTGTCATGATATATATAGTCCGTGATTCTTCATGCACCAAATAAAGAGACGTGTATTCAGTATACTAAATGTGTACCCATATCATTGGTCCTCTCTTACCTGAAACCGATGCGTCTCTCTCTGATACTTCTTCAATTCCCCCGTATCTCTATCCATAGTCATACAAACTGTCAATAAGCCCAGAAGACTTACCCCAGTTTTTTAGGGTTTATCAAGGCTTATATATATCGTTTAGCTTGAATTACAATGTTATTATAACAAAATGTAAATAGAACTCATTTGCTTAGAATAACTTTGATATCAATTGTTTTTTTTTTCTATTTGAGGTGGGAAAGACTTAAAATTTTTTAAGTTTTTTTACCTATGAGTCACCAATAACACAAGAAAATCACTATTTTTAAATGTTAAAAACACAAACAGTCTGAATCAACTGAGAAAATAAGAAAAAGTTTGTAAGATATGTTATTAATGTCAAACTTTAATATAATTCATTACACAAATGACACTTCCCTCCAAACCAAACAATGGAAAGTAGAGCTTTCCCTCCCACTTTCCTTCCTCCATTTTCCATCCTCCCTATTTTCCCTCCAACCAAACAGGGGGTAATACTTTTACCATCTCACAACTAATTCAGTTAGAGCAAAATATTGCATGGACTTAAAACATATTAACAACCTCTATTAATACATTACTAAAAACTTATATCCAAACTACCAGTATATATTAAAGGAAGGTGGGGTGGGGGAGTTCCGTGCATAAACTTCAAAGTTCAAAGGTGAACATTCAATTAGAACTTATCTACTAACCCTCCTCTAGGCTTAGAACAACTCAGATACCACTTGTTTTTCTATCTGAGATACCACAGGCAAAAATGGTATAGAATGTTTCTATCATATTTTCCTTTGATCCAAACAAGACTTCAGATGACCATGGAAGTACATAACAAAAGTATACCCAGTTACAAGTCTTTTACACTTCACTTCATGTATGCAGATGAACAGCAAAGGAAACAATGAATACACAGAGAGAACCACTGAGGAAGACGAGCCCAAATGCACTACCTACATAACCTACAAGCTTTATGGACTCTGATAATAGGGAATCTCTCTTGTGTTTGTCATGATCATACACAGGTTTATAAGTCCAACCATTTTGGGGTATGCAACGTCGTGTGTCTATCCTCTCCTTCTTCCTCACTTGTTCTATTCTCTCTCTTAGAACACTTAAGTTGGCGTCCACAATATTTGCTGAGTTACCTGCAAACCAGCAGAAAAGAAAGCTGAATAAACTATCTTACAAAACTGAAGGAATGCTGGTCATCATAACAACAGATCATCTGTTTAAAAAAATACACTTTGGCCCTCTCAACTAGGCCCATTTCTCACATTATCCCATCAACTATGATATTTCTCACAATGCACATTATACTATGGTCATTAGTCTCATGTTGCCTTTTTAATCATCACATTCCTCTCACTAGAACTCCAACTACGGCTATTGATTTCATAATTCTCACGTTGTACCTCCTAACTACGATTCTCGGTTTTAGATTTCTCCTACTATTCTTAGACATAGAAGTTTTGTATTTTACTACATGTGTACAGTTCTATTAGAAACATAACGAACATTTGTTGTAGGGTTAGTTTGAAATGAATGTGTGTAGTTACGAGAATAATCTTAAAAACTCAATAATTGAGGCAGCAAAATAAGGCCATTATCAAAATTGAAGGGGTCAATTTGTAATTTACCCCAGAGATGGGAGAGGAATAGAAGTGAAACGTAGGGAGTAATCAATTAGCATAAAAACTATGATTTTCATCTCAATTTACTCCTTTTACTATTAAATTTCTCACATCGCTTTCTAATATCAAATTGTATTTTATCTTTAGCCAGAAAATACCCATGTGTGAATGGACCTTGTGGCAAAGTGAAACAAGTTCAGATGGTGAAGAGGCCCAATTTTCAACTATAATTGTAAAGGATGTTTACAATTTGGACTATGTGAAACAAATCGTCACTATTGAAGGGGTAAAGTGAAAAATGTAACAAATGAATAAGCAAGATAAGAGGGGAACTTAATTGAGGGGATCCAAAGTATAGTGAGCATTGTTCCTCGGTTCTTACCAACCTTCGGTGTGTAATCAACATGTTGCTAGCTTAGACAGAGAAAGAGAACAGGTACTGTGCGGGCTCGATCCTGCACGATATATAAAATATTGGGAACAGATCTCTCCCCTGGTGAACTTTGGGTGAGCCGGTTGAGTAGCCAAACACGCTGCTTGAAACAGCCTACAAGGTACGGTGGGAACCGGAAACGGCAAAGGGAGATCCTGGGAAAGGAGGAACGATCCTGTACGTGTGAAAGGTATTTCCTGGAACAAAGGAGAACAAGTTAGAAGGGCGCCGGAGTGTTTTCCGGCGTATCCCCTCCGACGGTCTAGTCAGTCTTTGAATGAGAGAGAGGAAGGAGAAAACACTGAGAAGGATATTTCGTAGTTGAGAGTTTGAGATTGCATACCCGCTTTGTCTTTTGGGAGGGGTATTTATACCTTAGAAGATCATGATTGCTGTCAGTGTGGTCAGTAGGTGATCATCAGGCACAGGTAGCGTATGTAATCATTTGATGAGGAATGTCTTCTCTAATTGACTGCTCGGGGTCCCGAGCAATCAATGGTGAGTTGTCGGGACGCCGACGGTACAATATGCTCCTTTCGGGAAGGATGCAATAAATGCTCTGTAATAGGAGCATTTATTGCCTTTCATATCCGAACCTTACCGCATTAAATGCGGTCTCGTCAACAGAAGGGTGCAATTAATTGTTTGCTTTCCCAAGTCGCGTGCCAGCAGCGGCATGCGGTTTGTCTGCTTCGGATGTGACATTATTTGCCACGCGTCCATCCCTTATTGGCTGTTACGTCGGTATTCCAGCACGTTCTGACATTACTTGTGTAAGAAGAGGTCATGATGAATAGTCCATACTGGCATAGGCTGATGTCCAGTTTGTCAGTAGCTTTATCCGGGAGTAGAGGAAGCGTCCAGGATGGAGTGACCCTCGGCACCGAGAAAAGGCTTACCTCGGGGACCGAGGGTGGTATGTTTCCGAGGTACACGTGACCGAGGACACGTGTTTGTTGTATAATACACCGAATGTGTGATCCTATATGAGAGGGCACCTCGGGGTAGAGGACGTTCTTCGCCGATGGTGCTTACATCCGGGCACTACTGTTCAAAAAACCCCGAGGACACGTGTCTTCATCTCAGGACTTTTCAGAAGAGTCCCATCAGGTACCTTCATTACGGAAGCTTTCAGATCTCACTCGAGGATATTTTTGTGCCTTAGACTTGCAGAATGGTTTGCTTAAGCTGCAGAAAGAAGGTAAACTACTAGAAGCCATGCTTAGTTGATGGAGTTGCACCGAATGCAATGAACTTTTGATTATTTTTCTGAAAAATGGCCCAAAATTGCTGATACAGTGACCAACTGCTTATATATTTTTTTTTTTGCATGAAATTGAAGATCATGCCCCTTCCCAGTTGCCTCTTTCAAACCAGTTGACAGGTTGTGTCCATACTTGAGTCCTGTTCGTGTCAATTGCCATGGAATATGTGTTGCTTATATATCCCTTTTAACATTAAAAAAAAAAAGGGTTAATTACACCTGTAGACCCTCCACAGTAAGACAAGTGATCAACACATCACTAAAAATCATCAGAATTCATGACAACTTTATGGGTAGGGACAATTTAAAATCAAATTGTAAATATCAAACACTAATATAATATAATTGATATAATAAAAATCAAAATGACACCGAATACATACATCGGAGACCACGAATGTAATTAACCAAATAAAAATTGTTCATGGGCAAAGGGGGTAAGATCATACACTTTGGAGAGAGATTTGTACAAAGTTACGTGTTATTCCTTCCTGTTAATGGCCGTCTTTTCCCAACCCACATGTCACACCCTACCTTAGTCTCATTGAAAAATGATGCAATCATTGGTATTATATATATATATATTACAGAACTTCAAGAGGAGACAACTCAATATCTAACTAATTAAACCGGACAGCACGACAATAAAATTCGAATCCCATCACTGTCTCCCTTGACGATTTGAAAAAATCAGAACCTTGAGACTCCTGATGATTAATCAGATCTGCGACATCATCTAGATAACACAATCTCAAACCCGGTTTAAGGAACGTATTCGCAATCCTTTACCCATAATTTCATCCTTCATTCTCGATAAGCATGTGGAGTTAGAATTCCACACAAAAGTTGTCTGTGTCCATGATACGAACAGATAGAATTCAATTAAACATTCATTTATATATAATTACATTGTCTATTGGAATAAAAATAAAAAAATCAAATAATTAATTAAACTGTAATAGATATAATATTTTCTATCTTTAACTGAGATAACTTGATCTTTTAATAGATTCTGCCAATTCTGTAACTAATAAGAGATCTAAGTGTAATATTTCAAACTTGAGACGTCTAAGTGTTATACTCCAACAAACTTCAGATGATTTGAATATAATTTACTAATAGTTATACTAACGAACATTGACGGTAAGGGTAATACTCAAAGGTTTAAGTATTACGCGTGTACAAATCTAAGGGAGTTTGTGTGTAATATTTCAAATGTCAAAGAGTTTAAGTGATTAAATGACAAATATCAAAAAATTTGGGTTTAATTTCCAAAAAATATGATATTATTATCAAGTCATTTGCATTGCCCATAATTGCAAAAAAGAATCTCAAGGGTAACTTAAGTCGTAATAAAAACGAGTTGTAAATCTACATGTCTTTGAATTCAAATTTTAACAATTCATTGGAGTTAAGCTATGTTAAACAACTATTTACTCCAAAAATTTAACCTGTCAAAGAGGGTATAATTTAAGTCTTTATACTTCAACACGCCCTTCACGTTATCTCTCATGAATATCTTAATTTTAATATGAATAATTTATCGGTCTTTAACCAAATAGAAAAAGAGATTTGTGCGTGCAGGATCTTGCACAATATAAACACGAAGACAGATCTCTCCCGTGGTGAACATGTATCCAAAATTGGGTGGTTGATCTTGCTAGTTGAACAGGTTGTGAGGGTCGAAGGTGGATAATCAATCATTGGTATGAGTCGCCTGAGTGATCCTGGAGAACTGAAGGGGGTTCCTGAAACAAAGAAAAACAGGTTAGAAGGACGTCGGAGTGTTTTTCGGCGTATCCCCTCCGATGATCAAGTCAATTCTTTAAAATAAGGGAAACATAAAACACTGTGTGAAGGTTGAGAGAGGTTTCATTGCGTACCTCGTCATGCGTTTTGTGATGAGTATTTATACCTTAAAAACTCATGATTGCTGTCAGTATGATCAGTAGGTGATCATTAGAGGTGGGTAACGTGCGCACTGATTTTTAGGAGAAATGGCCCCTTACTTAACTGCTCGGGACCTCGAGCAACCAATACATCACCCTCGGTCTGTTGAGCGTTTAATGACCTTCACTCGGCAGGGATATATTAAATGCTCAGTCACAGGAACATTCATTATCTTTCACTTCTGGGTCTTCACGCATTAAATGTTGTCTCATCAAGGGAAATGTGCATTAAATACTTGCTTTCTCAAGTCGTGTGTCAGCAAGGGTATTCTGGTCTTTTCGCCTCTAATTTGACACAGTACGCCACGTGCCAGCTCCCCTTTGGTTGAGTCTTCTGCTGTCCTGTGCGTCCTGACACCATCTAGGTAAGACCAGGTCATGATGGCTAAACTAGCCTAGCCCAGGCTGATGATCTGTCTATCAATAACCCTACAGGAACAAAACCGACGATGTAGTGGATACAACTCGGTGCCGAGGGCCTAGTACGGTTAGACGCCGATGTACCCCCCCAAATTCGACCGAGGAATACGTGTCACCCCTGTGCATACCAGCGTCGTAGATCCTTATGCATAGTCCCCTCCTCGGGGGAAGAGGGATCACGATCCGACGGGCACATGTCGTGATCACAGCAAAGAGTATTTCTTTGACATCGAGTACACGTGTCGCTATCTTGGAGTGTCTGGAAAATGTCCCATCAACTTCCCCTAGCCTTCGATCTTCTGACGTCGAGGACACGCGTCGTAAGGAGATGAAGGCTTCTGCAACTACCCCAACCACTTCATCATTGCCTCTAGCCGCTTTCCCCCCGCTTCGGAGGTCGTGCGCATTAAATGCGCCTCTTCGTGTTTCGTGTCCAATGATGAGGATGGGTACTATATAAATGAGTTTTCTCTCTCCCTCTCACACTTTGCCATTTCGAACTATTGAGAGAGCCCTCACCTGAAATCTCGCCGGAGACCTACTTCCTTACGTTGTCTATAAACCAATCTTTACCCGAGTCTTAAGGCCAGCGACCCATCCTTGCTTCTGAACCTCCTGGAGGAAGGAACCACTCCAAGTCTTCAAGAAAATCTTCGTTCACGTTCTGGTGAGTCCTTGTATCTTCCTTCTCTCCGCCCTTCTGTCTCCTCTTCTTTTCTTCTTTCCCCTTTTTTTTTTGTTTTTTTGATTCTTCGATAACCGGAGGTGTTTTTGGTTGTCATTCTGTAACCAACCTCCAGGAAACCCCTAGGGGATCTTCATAAAAAAAACTTTGTCCTTCCTCTTTAGTTTTTATCTTCTTTGGAGATGCCCCGACGTCGGCCTGTCACCGAGGATCCCCAAGCTAGTTCCTCGAGGCCAGGGAAGTACAAAGTGAAGGGAGAAGAGCAGATTAATAGGTTTAAGGCTCGATACTACATTCCCCCAAACGTAGGTATAGATGAGTACGACCCAGTTTTGCATAACCGTACTATCGGGGCCGAGAATGAGATGTCATTTTTCACCAAGGCAATTATAGATGGTGGAATTAGGTTCCCCCTGCCTCCTCTACTCTTCCAGTTCCTCACTCATTTCAAACTCTTCCCGGGGTAGTGTTGCCTTAACATATTTAGGATAATAAATGGAGGTCTTAGAGCTTAACAACCGTCTCGGGGTAAACGTTGGGCTCAACGATATCCTTTTTTGCTACTCTCTGTTGAGGGTCATGCCTCAGCAGAATTTCTACCTCAAAGCCAGGGATCCCTCCATGTACCTTGTAACTCACCTTCCTGACTCGGACAAAAGATACAAGGATGACCTTCTGATCTTCAGTGGATCCTGGCAGCGGGGGACTGGTCCCGAGTATAGTGGTCTGATGTGCCCCTTTGAATGGAGAACGACAAGTACATTGACTTGTCCGAGTCTACTATTTTTATCCTTGGAATTTTTTGGAAGAATCAATAACATTCTTTCTTGTACATACGTCTCCGCCCGGGAAATTGCCCCTCCCCCTCGGTCCTTGGTGAACTTTGCTGACCTTGTCACTGTTTGGAGATTTGTTGGCAACGACGGGTTCGGCCGGACTGCTCACATCCTCCTAAACTACATTCTTGGGTATAAAAAATTCTCACAGCTCCCCCAGCCTTTCGAGCATTCGCGGTGGTCTGAACTCTTCGATCAGACTGCGCAACAAGAGGTCGAGGAGAATTTGAAGAAAGACCCTGACACGACTCGATTGCCACCCCAAATTTGAGGTATGTTTGGATGGTTTTGGGGTGAGATTGGATAGCTTTATTGATCCAATCCAACCTCAACCACTCCAATATGAGTTTTTTTGGGAGGGGTGTAGATTAGTTTATACAAACTCAAACTCTTTTTTTATAAAGATGAGATTTAATATTCAATTTTGTTCATATTCATAGTTGGTATATAAATGATATATCACTATTACGATAATATATTTGTATATAAATGATTATTGTGTCCCTTAACCAATCTAATCAAAACTCATGTTTGTATACGTACATTATTTTATGTCCTTATGATTTTAATATTTGAGTATTTTAATATTTAATTATTTGATTATTTTAATATTTGGGGTACAAATATTTGATTATTTTAATATTTAGGGTATAAATATTTGATTATTATTTGATTATTTGGATTATATGGGGATATAAATATTTTTTTGTATGTTCAACTCTTTAACTCCTATATGAAACCCACGCACCTTGCCCCCCCCCCCCCCCCCCCCCCAAAAAAAAAATGGGGTTCCATGAAATCCATGAACTTGAGTTTAAATTGCAGGCCTAAAGCCGGTTGGATTTGATAACGTGGGAAGTAAATGTAGTTGGATTTGATAACGTGGGAAAGAAATGTAGTTGTCGGTTTAATGGATTTTGTGGATTTTTATTCTCAACGTATCTTTTAAATCCCCCCTTATCTTACGTACCAAACAGGCACTGTATACCCTTTTTCCTATGGAATTTTGATGGTGACCCTGAGATATATATATATACACCCTTTTTCCTACGTTGTTTCTTTTTCTCGTAGAGTCCGCCTGCACCTTCCTGGTAATTACGAACCCTTCACAGAAGTCCAATGTAAATGTACTTCAAATATTCTTTCTCAAACAACCATTCCCATCAATTGAAGTAGGAAAGATTTTGAGATTTACAGAGGTTTGCAAGTTTCATCGGGTAAGGTTGTCAATTCTCTCTTGTTCTTTAGATGGTCTTTGGCTTTTCCTTATTGTGATTTTTATTTTTGAAAAAATTTCATCCATACTCCATGTAATTAGATTTAAATTCAATGACACCCTTTTTTGATTCTAAAACTTCACTAACACCCCTATCAGTGGTTGTTGGATTACGGCATTAACGGCTATTGTTAGTTTACAAAAATATTTTTTAATATTTTATAAGATAAATTTTGTTCACATCCTTTATAAATAGATATAACTTCAATGACACCTCTTATAAATAAACATAACTTCAACGACATCCCCTGTAAATACACCTATATTTAACCATGTCTCCTCCTGATTCTGAAATTTCAATGTACTCTCTTTTTATTCTATTATATTAACTTTTAGATTCATTAATTTAATATTTAATTTTATCAAATTAATGTCCTCTATTTAATTTAAACTAAATTAACATTCTATCTCATCAAATCAACACAAATTAATATTTAATTTTATAAAATTAGCATTTAGTTATATTAATTTAATATTTATTTCATCAAATTAATATTATTTCTTTAATTTAACTTTAAATTATTATTTAATTTCATCAAATTAACACTAAATTGTCATTTAATTTTATTAAATTAAAATTCAATATATTAAATTATATTAATTTAACATTTAACCTTATCAAATTAATGTCACTTATATAATTTAACACTAAATGAATATTTAATTAAATTTATTCAATTCATTAAAATGAAATTAATACTTAAATTTATCATATTAAGACCAAATTTATTTAATTAATATTAAATTTATCAAATAATATTTAAATTTTATACATGAAGAGTGATATATGAAAAGTGGTCAGGTGACATTGTGGAGGACAAACGATAGTAGAGAAGTTAGAAATTGATGGAATTTTGACATTGATTTTATTGATTATAATTTTATTATAGAAAAATAATTTTTAATTATAAAATAAATTTAAAAGCCTATAATTTATAACAAACAATAAAAAACATATTATAGAGGGAACTTAGGTAATATGAGAAAATAAGAAATCGAAAAGTACTTATAAGAAAATTGACTAACTACTTATAAGAAAATTTTCTTACCTAACTACTTATAAGAAAATTGACTTAATGATTTAAAAGGCTAACGGGTGTTTTGGATGAAAAATATTTAAAAAAAAATTGCATTAAAAAAATTAAAACTATTTGCATGAAAAAATTAAAAAAAACGTGAAAAAAATTAAAAATATCTGCTTGAAAAAAAAATTGCATGAAAAAATTTTAAAAAATCTGCCCGAAAACATTTACAAATCTTTAAAAAAAATAAATTTTTTTTTACCAACTTAGATAGTGATCGATCACTGTGGAGAACAAGTTGAAGAATAATGGTAGATTTAAGTCCCCTATGTCTTCCAGAAACCCCAGGTCGTTTTGGACCTTTATAAAGAACAAAAGGTTTGGTATATATATATATATTGGAAAAAAGGGTGGAGGGCATTGTAATATATTTACATAAGAAATGATAGTTTTGATATATTCATAAGATTTATAGTTAAATTGTTACTTTTTATATGAACAGAATTAAAAATTACCGTTAAGGAATATCTTTGATTTGAAAGTATAAATCAGAAAGAGGTGTAATGAAATTTCAAAATTGGGAGGGAGTGTCGTTGAATTTAAACCTAACTAGAGTGATCGTGAATAAAATTTTCCCATTATGTTTCCATGTGATTTCAAACAACTTGGTACGTATAAGAGCATATTTCTGTTGGAATTGTTCCTAGAGCTTTTAAATTATCGGTTGTCTCGAGTTCAGTTTAGTTTTAACTTATCCTCTTTATAAAATGAACCAAATTCGATCAAATTTTTAAACTGGTTGGTACACGATCGAATAGATCAAAACTAATGCATGACTACCAACATTCCTCTCAAAATTATTTACATTGCACCATGACTTCAAACACGAGTTACCCCCTAGTATACTTACGACACAAGGAAAAAAAAAGAACCAAACAAAACTGAGACAAGAAAAAAAAATCAAAAACGAAACAAGTAAAAAAACAAGCATGCCTAAACAAGAAAAAAAAAAGAAAGAAATAAGGAAAAAACATGATGAAATAAACAAACCAAAACAAGAAGAGAAAAAAAAATTAAGCAAAGATTAAAGGAATAAGCAAAACCATCAAACACAGACACGAAATCAAACAAAAAAAAAATAACAAATATGGATGCAAAACCTTAACAAGATAAAAAAAGAACAAATAAGTTGAAAGCATACATATATATACACATATAAATTTTAAATAAAAAATTATTAAACTTGACAGAAATATTAAAACATACCGAAAAAAGTGCTACAAACCTGTATCTCATTCGAAAAATTCATATTAAAAAATTGTTTTTGTGAGTACATTAGATGAGATAGAGGATGAAACCTTATTTATGATAAAATATAAAGTGGGTTTACTTATTAAAAGGGGTGTATGTAGTATGAGGTAAACTTAGTTACTAATTAAGTGGATATAAAAGTGGTGGATTTAATAATTTAATAATTAAAAATTAAATAAAGTGGAAATGAAATTTTGTGGAGTGAGAATAGCGCCACCAAAAAAAAATTTGATATCGTTATGATATTTATAACTTTTGTGATTTTTATCATTGTTAAGAATATTTTTATCACTATTATGTTACCGAAGCCCTTTCTTGTAGGTTACTTTTAGTGGGGGTACGTTTTTTCTTTTTGAATATAAAAAAGTAATACATTGATAATAAATCGGATACTATAATAAGGGATTAATGATATTTTAACTTAATCTGACATAATTTATATTAACTATTGAATTTCTTTATTGAAACTCTATCGCTTGAAATATTATTAAGTCAATAATATGTTCAAATTTTTAGGTCACGAACATACCCCCACATGTAGCCTCAAAGAACCTAGTTCAACTCGTGAGCACTAATGCTAATTTGAGATACAAACTTTGATAAATGATTTAATAAGGACAACATTGCTCCTTTTTTAAAACTTTACCCTCTGTGGTAATTGTGTCGGTTCGTCTTAAGCACTAGTCAAACTTAACTCAGCCTATTTAACTAATCGTGTTGTATCTTGTTGACCTATTTATTTTCTTCGTGTTGACCCATATAACTTATGAATAAAAAATTTGACACTCAGTTTATGTCTAAAATTTCGTTATCACTTAGTTGAAAATGTGCACATACTTTTTCTATAAACTAAAAATTGACTTAACAAAATATAATAATCAAAATTAGTAAAAATATCTCTTTTTGTAAAAAAATTACATCCCTGCTTGATAAAAATATAATAAAAAATTAACATTTTATTCTTATAATCTATATCTATACTATTTATAAATGTCAACATGTGTGAAAAATTTTTGATTTCCTATTTCACCCTTAGTTATTACCATAAAGTCAATTATACCCACATATTTTCTTGTCTTTTATACCTACTTGACTTCTAAAATATTAGTTAGATAAATTTATCTCTATGACTTGGTAGATAAACTTTATCAAAATATTACCTAGATAAACTTTATCAAAATATTAATTAGATAATTTTATTTCTATGACTTGATAGATAAACTTTATCCTTATGACAACACATTTTTTCTTTTCCATTCAATTAAACAAACTCTACTAGAATTCTAATACCAGATATTGGTAATTTTTAGGTGGTACATATAAATGTCAGCATGAGTAAAAAAATTTAATTTCCTATTTCACCCTTAATTATTACCATAAAGCCAATTATACCCATATTTTTTCCTACTTTCATACCTACTTGACTTCTAAAATATTATGTAGATAAATTTTATCTATATGACTTAGTAGATAAACTTTATCAAAATATTACCTAAATAAACTTTATCAAAATATTAGTTAGATAATTTTATCTCTATAACTTGATAGATAAATTTTATCCCTATGACAACACATTCTTTCTTTTTCATTCAATTATACAAACTCTACTAGAATTCTAATATCACATATTGGTAATTTTTAGGCGATACATATACATATATTTTTTTGTCTTTCCTACTTATTAGATTTTGAAAATATTTTAAATTTCTTTATATATATATATATATATATATATATATATATATATATATATATATATATATATATATATATTTTTATCTCTATGACAATACATTCTTTCTTTTCCATTCAATTATACAAATTCTAATAGAATTCTAATACCACATATTGGTAATTTTTAGATAATACATATACATATATTTGAAGTAGGAAAGACAAAAAAATATATGTATATGTATAGTCATTTATTTGAAGTCTTATAGTCTCATGCTCTTCTGTGACAAATTCAATGAAGTCAAAGTTATAGTTTTCGACATAATTGAGGTTAGTTTATCAATTCTTCTGTTTTAGTTTATTAATTCCTATATGTACGTTAATTCATATGTTTTGTGGTACTTAATTTTTTTAATTTAATATCAAATAGCTTTCTAAGAGATTAGTGTGACAAGTCAAATATTCAGCATAATAATTAAGGTTAATTTATTAATTCTTATGTTTTAGTTTATTAAATTTGTGTGGCAGGTCAGGTATTTGGCATAATTGAAGTTAGTTTATTAATTCCTATGTTTACATTAAAATTTTCTATGTGTGTGTTTCTTTGTTTTATTATAACTTCTTGTGAATCTAATTTTTCATTGCACATATAGCTAATATTTTGAAAGTTTGTTCAAATCTCCTATAATATTGACCTAATTATTCTTAATTTTTGAATTGATGATAAATTTTAACATTTATTGAGACAAACAATCAATCCAATAATAAATAAATTAAATCCAAATAAAACCTAAAATTGAGAAAAATAGCTTGAAAGTCAAAAGCATGACCTGTTAATAAACAAGATGCCACATAAAAATTATGCAGACATTTATTGAGACCAACAATCAATCCAATAATAAATAAATTAAATCCAAATAAAACCTGAAATGAAAAAAAAAAAAAACAGCTTGAAAGTCAAAAGTATGACCCTTAATAAAGAAAGTGTCATATAGAAACTATGCAGAAATTACTTAAGATATGATTTACTTCTTTTTTTCCTTTTCAACCATTCATACAGAAATCTTCTGAAGATTATATTAACAAGTTTAGGATTACAGTAAATAGAAACGTGAATCGTAAAGGAAAAATTTTACACAAGAAATCATAGATAGGGCTTCAAGAATCACAAATGTGGTTAACATAAAAATACCTAACATAACATTGCAAGCATCACATAAAAAATTAATTAACAGAATCCAAAAAAAAATTACTACAAAAAAAACATACAAACACTCTAAAAGCACTTACGAATTAGAAATTACTAAAACTACAATTTACAGAGTTCACATAAACAAATTCATTTAATAAAAATCTGTCATGATCAATGAATAAGCAAGAATAGAAAATTAACTTACAGTCAAACAATCTTAAACCTATTTGTTAAATTTTGTAAACGAGTGATTGGAATCGATTCAAACCTTAATACTCTGTAATCATATTTCTTAAACTTAATTTTTCATTGCTCATATTCTATTATATCATTATTAATAAAAATTGTATGTTCCAAAAATTCGTTATTCTAACTATAAGAAAAAAAAATAAAAAAATAGTTAAAGTTAGGTATCACACCAAAAAAAAAAGTTAATGTACTATGTACCATATTTTTGAGTATTTTTATATGTACCATATTTTTGAGTATTTTTTATTATTTATTGGCTGAAATTTATCAAATTTTGAGGTTAAAAGATTAAGTGTCTTTTTTCTTGGTATTTTAATTATTTACTTACCTTTACAAAAAATAATTCAATTTTATTACTCATCAACTTTGTTTTTCAAATAAATTTAATAAAAAATTAATGAACTAAATTTTTTTCACGTGCGCTGCATTGCAAGTACTACTTAAACGTGTTAATATTGTGTTGTTTGTATTTGATAATAACTCAACTCATTTATTGTCCGTGTTAACGGATTATGTTATATGTCTTGAGAAATGATTTAACTCTAATTTGATAATTTCGTATCGATTTCGAATCTTATTTTCGTATTGTATTAGAAATTATCACCTCTATCCTCACCTCTCGTCTCTCCCTTCCTCACTGTAAATGTGACTTTTCTATTTGTTTTTTAGGGAACATTACAAAACAAGGGTCATAATCTATATCTTATCTATGAAGTCTCCCCTTTTCAAATTTAAATGCTACAGTGGAGTCAAATTTGGGAACTTCAGAGTTAGTAGTATAGTCAGATTCAGCTACAGTGGTTTTTTGGGTTTATTCTCAGGGTACTAGGTGTTGAGTTTATACTTACCTACTTACAAGCATTCGGCTTCTGTGTGATTCTCTCTTAGCTCGCGTCTGTCACGTCATGCGGGAGGCGAATCAGGTTGCCCACTTCATAGCTAATTGAGCTTGCTCTCAGCAGCTTAATAAGCGATTTCTTGATTTGTCATCCCTTCCATCTGGGATTGCTGGCATCCTCGCCTCGGATGCTCAACAGACTCCGCACGTTTGTTGGTGAATTTTTATTTTCATTTATGTTTTTTCATGTTTTTGGTGGTGAGTCACCACCTTGCTTTTGCTTTAATCTTCCCACTTTGTACTTCTGGAGAATTGGTTCTATGTTCTCCTCCCTTGTACTTTTGTTTTTAGTTATATATACAGGTAGGAGTCCTATCAAAGCCCCAACCCACACGGGGTGGCTTTAGAAAAAAAAAAATTAAATGCAAATCTTTCTTGTATTCAAAACATCAGTTTCAAGCTGACGTGATGGGGGTGTGCTACCTATCACCATATGTAATTTCCAGTTTATAGGAAGGTACACAACCTTCCTTTACCAAAAACTATCCTCCAAAGTCATGAGATGCAACTATTAAAATTAAATGGTTTAAAAGGTTAGAATGATCTGCTAGCACAGAGAACAATTGGCATCATCCTAACGTATAGAAAAGTCAGTCGGAACATGACTCAATCAAACAAAGTTATCACAAAGTCATTCAAAATTAATTCTAAAATGTTGGGAGCTATTCTTACATTTGAGATTGGTCTTAAAGTTTCACGTTAATTATCTTCGTGTTTTAGGATAGATCCTAATATTTAGGGTCTAACACAAATTTTTTCTAGTCATAAATTAGTCTTAATTGAGCCGTAACTTATTCGATCTTAATTGAGTAGTGTCCTAGCCATTTTTTTCAAAAAGTTCTAAAAAGCCAATTTCTCGACCCATTATTCATTCCTTTCCGATTCGACAGGGATTGCAATCTCAAAGAGGGGTCAACGATTGACCTCCGACAATAAGTAAATAAGTTGCAAGCACAAAAAAGAGTTTAGAGTAGGTTATAAATTATGAGTTTTCCCTATTCGGAGCATTAGGTATGTTTAACCGATCCATTCTGGATCGATCGAATTGGTATAGAAATTGTAACATGGAAAAACCACAGAAAGTATGATTTATTTGAATAATTTGGTGATCTATCAATTGTAGAAGTAACATTTTTGACAAGCAATATGCACTTAAATAATATAATTCTAGTAAGTTTGAGTTTAGGTCAACATTGGAGATCCCCTCAACCCTCACTAAAGATTCATGTTTAGTCCCCAAAACGTCATGACAATATCAAATCATTAATATTGTAACCATTTGTGAACAGAAAAGTAAGGAAGAATTGAGATTGCATGATAACAAAACACAAAACTGGGAGGAGCCAAATATCGTGTTAGGATAAGCACGAATATTTCAATGAACTAATTTTTTTTTATTTTAATTGATAAAATAGAATAATAATTTATATTTAATTACATCATATTTAAAAGTTTATTAAACCCAACAGACCAAAAATTGGTAAGGGGTGGACATACTTAAAAATATTGAACAAATACTTAAAATATATATATAGGTAATGTTAAAAAAAAAAAATGACCGTGGACATATGTCCCTTGGGCATATGTTGACTCCGCCCATGGATAGATCACGATTTTGAACGTTACTTTTCGGTGCTATATAGAAAAAATTGGTTCAACCAATGAGGTGACACTAGAATAGATAGATTAAAATCGATCACAAAATATTGAAATCAACTTAAAATTGATCACAACCTTTCATGTTGATAGTAATATTTTAAAATCGATTCTAATATTTTTATGATCAATCAATATTATTTTAAGTTGTAAAATGATGTTAATTGAGCCACAAATAAAATAGAACAAGTGACAACAAATTACTTATGAGTAAGAAGACCGCTACACAATCAAAGCACAACGAAATGTTATTCCCTCCTTTTTTAAATATTTGTCGTTTTACACAATTGTTTTTGTTCTACAATATCTATCGTTTACTGATACCAAAACATAATGAATATTTTTTTCTTTCAAATTTACTTTTATCTATGTTTCCAATAAGTGTTTAATAGCTTAAGTGTAAGTTAATTATTTTTCATATTCATTTCCTTCCCAATTTGTATTGAATAAAGGTATTTTAATCTTGCACAATTATTTTTTACTCATATTAAAGTTATTTAATAACTTCTTTAATCCCTGCACAAAAATCTTAAACGACAAATATTTAAAACGAAAGAAATACAAAATAACAATAAAGACAAAACAGTCGAACTCGAAATTAAGCGGGACTGAGCACTTACTTTATAGCATAGTAGTTCCAAACTGTAATTATAGCATTTGCTCTTTCCCGTGGGGGTGTCAATTCACTTCTATCCTTTGTTTATTGCATGAATGTATATCAGGAGGCCCAACTTT
>CAUOFW020006240.1:0-24586 GCA_963454935.2 Ilex paraguariensis | reverse complement strand
TTTTGGGCTTCAGATTTGTATTGACATTAATGTAGAGTTGTGTAATTGTTATTTCCTGGCAACGAATCTGTTGTTGGTTTTCTTGATGATAGTGTACCATGTGGATATCACAGAATGGTGAAAATAGTTGCAGGAGACTGAATTTTCTTGGCTTCGCATCATCTGTCATTTGCTTTACTTCTTTCAAATACTTATACATCCTATGTTTATTATTTGCTTCCTTTTTTCTCTCTCTTTTTTTTTGTCATGTTGTTTCTCTATCACTTTAATCTCTTGTCTTTATTTAATCATATTATTCAATTGGTTTTGCACTCTCACTTTTAAATAACTCATCTATCTCTGCGAACCGTGTCATATTGACTGTGGGTACTGAGTTGTGTTCTTTGACATGCCCTTCAACTCATGTTTGCACTTGAAGAATTTGTTCATCATAAACAGGAGGCATTTGTTTTCACCCGTTTGCTCGACTCTATTTTGAGCCTTTCTAAAGTTTGTTTTTTTGCAGCACAAGGGAAGTGACAATTTCAGCTTCAGGGTCATAATGACAATATGGATTAGTTTGTTGAGATGAAAATCACACCCTAGTGAGAAAATTCTTCTTTGATGCAAGATTCTAACAAGGTGATTTCAAATCTGGGAGGTGACAAAACATGTTCTTAGAATTGTGGTTGCATTTCCTAGTAATCTAGAGGCATACTATAAGTACATAGTTTTCAGCTGGAAATTGTTAAAAACTTGTTTCCAATCATCCAATGTGGAGAGTTTGGTACGAATATACTCTTGGTTTTGATTGGTAGCTACAGTTGTGAAGCATAAGTATAATGAAATGTTTAAATTGGGCTGTTGTTGTATCTATTGTTCAAATCATTCTATTTGTTTTTTGATCTGCTTGTGGAGTTGTATACCTTTTACAGGTTTGCTCACTAGCCACAAACTTATATTTGCCTTATAATTTGCAATAAAAATGGTTGGTCTAGGTTGTCTCAGCTTTGTAAAATTTGGAGGAGACATGGATTTGAGAGGTGCAATAGAGTTGTGGTAAAGACTCAAAGGGGGAATGAAGGTCTTCGCTAGAAGTTCTTGCTTGATTATTCGATGACCATATTAGGCTCTTATGGTCATGGATTTTGAATTTGATCCCTCTATGTCATGTCAATAGTTAATTGTCCAAGCTACAAAACAACATGGGTTTTGTTAGATAACTTAAGTTATGATTGGGGTTCAGTGTTCAATCCCAAGTACTTAGAGCAACTCCAAAAGACTAGCTAAAACCCTTTTTTGAGTTATTTTAGATAGTTTCTCCCTAAAATGTGGCCCCAACAGACTAGCTATTCTCCCATCCATTTCCCATAATCCCCTTTTCACTCGCTTCATCTAGCTAGCCAGTCTCTCCCTCGCTTCATCCTTCTTTTCGAGTTTGAGAGACTCTCATCTCTCTCTGCCTCTCCATCGATTGCCCTCAAAGCCACAAACCATTGAAGCCACAAGTACCCTGAAATCTTATTACCGCCTCCAAACCTAAATCCCAAATAAATCACATGACTTAAATCCCAAATCAAGCCACAAAACCTAAATCCCAAATCAATCAATCAAACTCGAAGCTTTAGACAGAGCATCCTCTTTCTCTCAGACCATCGATCGAAGTTAAAGCCTTTAGAGCTGCTTCAGAGTCAAAGGCACAAGCCAACACAACCCACAAGCCACAAGCCTTCAGAGCCACAGTGTCACTGCCATACCATCTTGGTATGTTTGATCTGAGAGGGTTTTGATCTAAGAGGCTTTGCTCAAGGAGCACCGACTGTGAAGGTTTCACCCTCGTGTTTGATTTCCTAGTTTGAAGCATGGAATTTGTGGGAATTTTTTGAGGGTTTGATCTGAGAGGTTTCATCGTTTGATCTGAGATGCTTCCTCGTCAAATTTGTGGGTTTGATCTAAGAGGCTTCATCGTCAAATTTCTAGCAAAATCTCCAAAAAATGCAGCAAACCCCCCCCCCCCCCAAAAAAAAAAAATTTAGCAAATCCCCCAAAAATTTAACAAAATTCCCCAAAAAATACAGCAAACCCCCCTCCCTAAATTTAGTAAAACCCTCCACAAATCCAGCAAAACCCCCAAAAAATTCAATAAAATTCTCCAAAAATCTAGTAAAACCCCAAAAAATTCAACAAAATTCCCAAAAAATTTAGCAAAACTCCCCAAGTATTTTATGATATTTACTCTTGTAACCCATCTTTTATGATATTTACTCTTGTAGCTCATAATTGATTAATTTTGTTTGAATTGCTATTTTTTGAATTTTATTATTGAAAATTAGTTAAAATGGTTAGTTAAAATAGATAGCGTTGTTGGAGTAAATTTGAAAAAGTGGTTAGGTAATGTAGATAATACAATATTTAAATATATTTTGAGTAGCTATTTTAGATAACATTGTTGGAAATGCTCTAACAATCTTTAAATAATTTATATAATAAAATATAACATAAAAAATAAGCCTTTGTGTTTTGCTGTTGAGATCATTTTAAATTTTATTTTAAAATTAATTTGACGGTTAATATTAACTCTCAAAATTTAATAGGCAAAATAAACCATTTAAGTGTTTGAGCCATTTGAGGTGACTTTTTGAAAGTGTTCTTAAACTTTTGACTTCTCATAAACACTTTAAAAAAAATAAGTAGTATTTGGAACAATTTTTTTTAATTACTTCCAAATAAGTCTAAAATAATTTTGCCACTTAAATAAGTACGTAAGTAAAAGTAAAAAATAAAAAATAACTTCTACTTCTTTAAAATTACTTCTCTACAAAACACTTTACCACCATTACCCCCATTATCATCACTACTATCATCACCACCGCCCCACTACCCCCTGTCACCCCACTATCACCATCATCGCCAACCCCACCGCCATATCTGCCATAACAACCATTACCACTACTACTGTCGTCGTCATCTACCACCGATTGCTACCACTATTATTATCATCTCATTATTATATTTATTACCACTACCACCATCATTGTCGTCCACCACCACCACTTACCACCATCATCGTTGCCCACCACCACTCGCTATCACAACCCACCATTGTTGCCACCCACTGCCACCAATACCACCATCGTCGTCCACCACCATGCCTGTTAACTACTATCATCTTCATCCACCACCACCCACACCCACCACCATCATTGTCGTCATTCATGGCTGCCACTACTATTATCATCATCCAAAACCCACCACCAACATTGTCGTCATTCATGGCTGCCACTACTATTATCATCATCCAAAACCCACCACCAACATTACCATTGCCGCCACCGCTTACCCCTAATGCAATTGATGTTTAAATTTTTTTTTATATCATTTATGTTTGTGATTTGATTTTGGGTGTGAATACAAATATGTTTATGATTGATAATTTTTTTATTACTCTATATCTTCAGACACAAATAATAATTAGTTAATAAATGTTTCAGGTTAAACTTAGGTCAGATTCAAATTAATCTGCCCAAATTACAT
This sequence comes from Ilex paraguariensis, assembly GCA_963454935.2. Taxonomy (NCBI): domain Eukaryota; kingdom Viridiplantae; phylum Streptophyta; class Magnoliopsida; order Aquifoliales; family Aquifoliaceae; genus Ilex; species Ilex paraguariensis. The sequence continues at coordinate 21,073 of CAUOFW020006240.1, read as the reverse complement.
GCCCTAAATCCATTGGTAAGCCTCCAACCTTCCCTATTTACCTCTAGCTCGGTAGCCTTTTGTCCCAATGAAACAAAACCCAACCCTCCCAAAAAAAAAGTTATAAAAAAACCTCTACTTGATGAATTGTACGTCTTGGAATAATATACAAATGTGAATTTTGAATTTTTATTGAACAATCCACTTTGAAAATATAAAATTAAAATAAATAATCTATATTATATACTAAAAGAGTCAATTTAAGATAGAGAGTGTTTCATAAGCTTTTTCCTTACAAATCAATTTTTTTTTAAATTTTGAATTATTTAATTGGTGTCCTCTAATTGAAATCTGACATGTATCCACCTTTTTGACAACTACTACATTTTAAAATTTATTATCATTTATATTAATTATTTTATCTTTTAATTTTTGTCAAATATTAATTTTTTTTTATTACAGTGTGTTCATACTTGCGTCAACTATTCCCTCGAGCTTAGCGGCTGGCTACCATGACTTGAACTTGGTTAGAGTATGTCCCCAAAAGGATAAGGGTAGCTAACTTGTAGAAAACATAGGAAAAAATTGACATTGCGGCCTCTAAATTATCAAAGATCAATCTAAATTATTAAAGATCAATCTCAACCACTGGACTATATGTTAGTAATTAATTTTGTAATATTGTTAGAATAAGTAGAAGTTAGGGTGGTGACGACGAGGATGAAGTGATATACGTATATGACACGGGACGACCGCTAGTATTATATTATACAAGTTTGGGCATTAAAAATATGTATTTTGAAAGTTTTAGTCCTAGACTTTATTTTGGTTGGGGAAAGAGGATTCAATAAATCTAGTGAACTACATTCGAGTAGAAGATAAAGAAGTAGAAAGCAAACCGAATCTATTACCTATGTACAACAAATATAAAATTTAAATACCAATCTACAGCCGTTTTCAACATATTTACCAAACTACCGTTGTTTTAAAAGCGGATTTAACAAATCCGATTTCATTTAAAAGCGGAAATACCAATTCCGACTTTATTTGGAAAGCGGAATTACTAATTCCGACTTCATCTGAAAGCATAATTAGTACTTTCGACTTCATGTGGAAAGCGGAATTAACAAATTCGTTTTTTGTTCTACATCAAACTATGACTACTTTAAAGGCAAAATTAACAATTACGATTTCTCTTAAAAACGGGATTAGCAATTCCGACTTCATGCATAAAGCAGAATTACCAATTCCGACTTCATATAGTATTTTAAGCAGAGACTGACCTATGTTTTAAAATGAAAGCTGAATTTGTTTAACCCGGGCCTTACATAAAACGCTTCTAATGAAAGTGTGTTTAACATATTCGCTTTCTGGGGTATGTTCCATTTTTACCCTTCCCAGCCCAAAACGTTGACATGAAAAAATTGATAACTACCCCCCGCTATCACACTTTTTGAACATATTAAAAAATTATTTTTACCATAATGAAAAATTAAATTACAAATGAAAAACCTACCCACTGGAACTATTATTATCAAAGAAAAGAATAGCAATCGTCCCCCCCCCCTCCCCCCCGCCCCCAATCCCAACCAATAAACTCTAAATCAAAGGGGAAGAGATATTATAATTTTCCCCTGCTATCACACTTATTGAAATTATGGTATTTTTGGGACTATTTATACGTAGTTCCACAAATAAAAATTTCATTCCCACCCCTATTAAAGAATAAATAATAAAACTATTAATTTCCAAAAGTACTACTCATCATACCCCTCCCCTCCCCACACAAACCGGGAAGAAAGAGATTTTATTTCTTTTGCGATAAAAACATTCAAAAATAAAGAGACAGTTATATCTTTTGTTGAAATAGAACTATAAGATTTTATTTTAAACAAAATAATACATACATATTAGTAAAAAATATTTCTAATGATGATTATATTTCTAACTGCATAGTGGTGTGTCATGTAAGCAAATAGTAGCAGGGAGAAATTTTACATAATGATCATCATCACTTGATTTTTCAAAATCAGACAATTCATTGTCAGAAGACTAGGATTGATTAGAGAGTATTGCATTAATAGCTAAATTTGTGCCGTACATGCATTAACCCAATGCTCAGCTTGGTTGCTGAGATAATGCAGAGGAAAATAAAATAAATGCTCAGTTTTCCCAAGAAACAACCGGAGGGTTTGCTGCTTTTTTAAATAATTCAGTGTCCGTTAACCTATGCGGGACGGTCTCTTTGCTGGGTTTATAATGAGTTTGTAATGCTCCTAAACACTCGAGTGAAATAATTTTATGTACATGAGGTTATTGAAATTAGGGTGGCAATTTGTTTCGTATCATCCGCTTGTTGGTATTTTTGTGCAGTGTTCATGTCAAGATCTATTAATAACAATCTATTTAATATGTTCTAAATATTAAATATTAATTTAAACCATTTATTATATGTACTGAATAATCGTGGAAATTATAGACACGATACAATCGTATCATGTCGAATTCGTATTAACGAGTCAGAATTGACGCCCCTAATTTAAAACCCACGTAAGAGTTGTTATTCAAATGGGTGGATTGAAATTAGCAATAAAATTACTAATTTGATTTTATATAACATCATGAGACCTACATATTTCTTCTACTCTTGTTCAACCATTCTCAAACATGCGATAGGGTAAAAATATATCACATTCCTATCCAAGCCTATCATCAAAACCCAATTGCAGGAATTTTGATTGGACAACATCTTTTATTTTTTAGTAATAAAAACGTGACACATAAGACTGAACCCGATCTCCCTGTTGGTTTTTTTTTATGGAGTCTAGTTTGTATATGTGATCCGGACGATGACCCGACCCGAAATAATGTTGTGTGGTTTTTTAATGGAAAATTTTCTGAGGACATATAAACCCTGTTGTTTTGGTGATTAGAGTTAATCGTGGATTGTACAGCCGCTCTCTGTATTCAACTTTCTCAATAGTGAAATCCCTGCAACTTCGTGGACGTAGGCAAATTGTCGAACCACGTAAAATCTGTGTCTTGTTCTTTCTTGTTTCTTATTGCTTTATATTCTTGATTTGTTTTTTGATTGTGTGTGTTTGTTAATGGATTTAAATCGTGTGAAATCCCAACACTCCCTTCCTTCAACAATTGGAATTTGCCTTAGACCGTGCTGTTGGATAGACACACCCTTGCCTCTTTTGGAGGTAGCATATCGCTCACATAGTCAACCAAAAAACATTTTCGCAGCTTTTCTCGGTCATTCTTCATTTAGCTCATGTATATAATCGATTTAACTTTGAAAGTTCTCATATTTCAATATTTTATTTATTTTCTTAATCAATGGCTAAAAATTTAATCAAGCGAAGATTTAAAGATTTATAACCACAAATATTTTTTTTTTCAGTATTATATCTAAAAAGCATTTTTTTTTAATATAGTACCAAAAAAAAAATCCCGTAGCATAGTCTAATTCTTTGAGGAAGGGACCTAATTTCACTTGACATTTGCTTTGAGCCTTAGCCGGCTTATTCAAAATTATTTCCAACTCTTACCACAATAATTCATTCCACTTCATTATGGACACGTATGTTACCAATCTATTATAACTTATCAGGCAAGACAAGTGAATGTCAGTTAATTAGACTGCGTCAACTCTGACCCGTTCATGCGAAGTCAATATAAATCTGACACATATGATTATAAAATTGACACAATTATTAAATACGCATAACAAATAGTTTAAACTTATGTTTAATATTCAGAACATACTAAATCTTAATATGAATACGACATGAATAAAAATGCCCAACACAAAAAATACATGACACATGAGTCACACGAACACAATACGATTGACACCTTAATCTAGTGGTGTCCATGGGCTGGGCCGAGCTTGAGTGGTGTAGGCCCAAGCTCTTGCCAAGTGAGTTATTCGACGGGCCGGGTCGGGTATAGGGTAGGGGTAGGCTACCTGCAAGCCTATTAGGCTGGCTTGCTAGACAGGCCTGTTCGCGGGTTTTTTTATATACTACTTTATTTAAAAATAATGAATATTTTTGTAACTTAATATTTTTGTAAATTATATTTTTAAAACAAAAATTGAGTAAAAATAAAATAATGAATAATTTTATTTTTAATTAGGAGATGAACTACATCTAATAGAATAAATACATTTCAACTAGGTTGACACTTATTCACTTATTTAGAATTTGCATTACTCTATCCTTTAAAACTTGTATGCTTAATACATGAAAAATAAAATAAGTAAAAATTGGGGTTGAGTCCTTCTTAAGAAACTTATAATGAGTTTAGTTCGTCAAGAAAGCTTATTTGGGGATAAATATATTTTTAATCTTACTAATAAATAGTTAAATCCACTATTTTTTTAAAACTCCAAAATACCCTTCCTTGAAAGCAACTTTAAATTAGTTTCTTAGCTTGAGAATTATTATCCCTTAATTCACTATCAATGAAGATATGCCAATAATTTTTTTTACGTAAATTTGAAATTCAAATTCAAAGAACAACTGGTACCCTCTCTCTCTATATATCCAATTTTTTTTACCATATTACTGTTCATGTGACTGTTTTTGTGAGCATGTTAATGTTTATGTTACTGTTTTTATTGAACATGTTACTACTGTTATTTTTTCAAATATTAATACTCAATGTTATTATTTTTTTGTATTTGAATATTATTATTTTTTTTGCTTAAATGTTATTACTTTTTTTGTGTTTTATATTTTTTTACATTTAAAATTTTATTATTTTTTGTATATATATGAGATAGAAATAAATAGTTTTATTCTATATATGGATATAAATATATATGAAGGATAGAGAATTTTAATGTTAGTCAAACTTCTAAAATTTAGGAGTTATTAGTTTTCAAATTTATTTTAATTAAACATAATTACTAAGTGTATTTTGGACGATGAAAATCAAATAGACTTAATATTAAACAAGTATCCTTAATGGACTTATCACAAAATAAGTCCACAAAGGGGACTAGCCTCCAAATTTTCATAAATAAATACATTATTTATAGTATCTAAATATCTAAAGCTTCAAATTTTAACATTGAAAAATTTATTTCAAAGTTTCAAATTTAATGGTCTAAAAGTATAATTTTTTTTTCAAATGAAAGGTGGACGGACTATGTGAGCGAGTTGAGCTTGGCAGGTGGGCTTGACGGGCAAACCTTGAGCCGGACTTCGGGGGCAAACCCAAGTCCTCTTTTTAAAGATATTGGGCTTGGACTTGGACAGACCAACTATCAGGTCTATCGAGTTTCGGACCTATTTTTTTGGGCCGAATAACAGGATCCGTGAGTAACCCAGCCCCTGGAAACCCCTACCTTAATCTAATGTGATAGTTACTAGTGGTGGCGGTCAACAATTATTAGAATAGTGGGGTCCAATAGACCTATATAGTAAGTCATAATTGATTAATGATATCATGTGTCAATGACATAGTATCACTATATTGAGTATTTTTTATTTTTTAAACCATTATAATTTTTTTTTTAAATTTAGTTTGAGAGGAATATTTTTGTTAGATTGCATAAAATATAGGAATCTTATGGTATGTTTGGTAAGAATGATTAAAAATTGGAGGGATTGAAAATAAGAGAGATTGAACTTTCCATTTTTCAGAGGAAAATGGAAAGATGTCTTTCTTACCTATATAGTAAGAAAGATGTTTTTCATCATTCTTGTTTGGTAGGAAAGATGAAAAAGTAAAATAGATAAATTTTTTATTATTTTATTTAGAATAAAAAATAAAATAAAATAATAAATAATGTGTTAAATACCATAAATATCTTATTAAATGTGAACCCCACATTATTTTCTTTGTTAGATGAAAGAAGTAAAAAAAAGGTGGACCCACGTGTTTTTTATTTTTCCAAAAGAGTAAGCCAGCCTCCATTTGGAGGGCATAAAGGTAATTTAACAAATGTAATCATTATGCCCACTTATCTGCCCAAATTTGAACGGATTGAATTTGGTGGGCGTGAGGTATAGGCTTTCCTTCCTCTTTCGTTACTTTCCATTTTCCTTCTTCAACCAAATAAAATAAAATATCACTTTCCCCCTTATTTTTCATCCACCATTTTTTTCATCCATCCATTTTTCTTCGTACCAAATTGACTATTAATATTATTACCATAATTTCAGGGGTGGCTTCCATTTGATGCAAGCCTTCCTCTATACTCCGTCTATGTAACTGAGTTGGTTTCAACAATTGGTATAAGACTCTCGCTCTTCTCTCAACGATCGTTTATTCAAACTCGTTTGTCATAGTAATTGCATGAACCAAATCCTATTGAGGGGTTGAATATTCACCCACGCCTCAGTGGGGCTGTCATGATAGGCTTGACCCTTATCGGGTCAATAAGTATGACTCAAACTAAATATTCTACAATTGATGGAAACCTCTTTGGTTACACCGAGCAAAGTTGCTACTCTGGTTGTCCCTTCTCACCTCTTTTGGAAGCAAAAAAAATAGCAAGAGAAGCATATAGTCTTGTGCTTTTTACTTCGGTTGTGAGGAATTACTAGGAACACCCCCGACAGTTTCAATGTTTGTTATTTCATACCTTTTACGTCTTTAGCAACATTTCGAAACTCAAGGGTGTTCAATGTAATTTTCACAAGCACCAAACCAAAAACATAGAAACAAGAGACCATGACCTGTTAAAAACATCTGCTCAATTCTTAACGATTTCTATTTTTTGGACGATATTTGAACCTATGATCTAAAGGTCCAACAGTAAAAACGATCTCTGTTTAATGACTTCAAACAACCAAAAATAGTCAAAATTTGTCTTGCTTTACACAAAGCATAATTGAACCCGAAGAGGTAGTTCAACTGGTAACAAAGACGAATTATAAACACAAATATCTTAAATTTGAATCTTTATAACCCCTTGAGGTTAGAACATGATGAATTTATCTCTCATGAATATCCTAATCCCGGTGTGGATGACTTACCTCTGACCGGATCAAAAAAAAAATTAGTCAAGGGACACGAAAGTTGACTCAAACACCCTTGACTGTTGAACCCAAAAATAAAAAAACATAATTGCTTGGTCTAATTTTCCTATAAAAAATGCAGTCCCGATGATTACATTAGCGAATATGTAATGGGTGTATTGGCATATGCAAAGGAAATTAGTTAGATGCTCTAAGAGATCCAAATTCCGAAAAGTATAGTATCATTAAATTGAAGTGCACTGTCTAGACACAACATTTTTTTCTAATACCTGAAACCAGAAAGAATATCAGTTAACAACAATCGTTTCTTTCCACCAAGGATTGTAACCAAATCAACATACTGCTACAAAGTACAAACAGAACCCTATAAATAGACAATGACCCCCCCCAAAAAAAAAAAACAAAAACAAAAAAAAAACACCAACCAAACGGCCGACGGTGGGAGTTTGTGGTGATGAAGAAATGAAGTAGGACTACACTTACAAACCAGGTAAGTTGAGGTGGGTGTTTTGAGCAAAAAGGCTTGATTTCACTGGAACTTTGATTGAGCCTTGCCGACCTATGAACTGACTATTCAAAGCATACATACAATTAAAAATATTGGTCTGCAATTACAAAGCTGTCGCCATGAGATACCAAAACACAGTTGTTCAAAGACTATAGTCCAAACTTGTCTACTTCTAACCGTAACATCACTCTCGATTGATATCCTATTTCTCTGACTCATTGGTGCACTAATAACAACAACAATTCTGACCCTGCTGATTTCTAGATAACAAGAACAAGATAACAAGAGACCTACTATGAATTTTGTCTTGTTGTCTAACAAAGTATGTCTATAGGCATATAAAGTTATAAACTAATATTCCAAAAATAAAAAGACAAGAAGTTATTGAAAAAGATGTGTATATAAAGGATCCAAGCCATCACAGTTTGCTTATCAAAACATTATGGCAGAAGAAGTGAAGGTTTTCAGGACATGGTCAAGTCCACTAGCCCCGAGGATAGTTTGGGCACTGAAACTTAAGGGCATAGAATTTGAGACCATATTTTAGGATCTTGACAACAAGAGCCCTCTCCTCCTCCAATACAATCCTGTTCAAAAACAAGTTCCAGTGCTTGTGCACAATGGAAAGCCAATATTAGAATCACTTTTAATTCTGGAGCATATCGAAGAAAAATGGAAGCAAAATCCCTTACTACCTGAAGACCCCTATGAGAAAGCTATAACAAGTTTCTGGGCAAAATTCAATGATGAAAAGGTAAACAAACACAGTTCTCATATAGATATAGGCTGACTTGCCCTGAACAAGAATAACAATCAAGGCTTTGATATATTTGCTTAAGTTCAATTTCATAATTAACATCTCTCATGTTAATGAGTACACTTCAATGAGGACGGGTGGACCAGATATCAACCTAATTTTACAATTTCAGATAAATTGGTAGCCTCAAATTTAAACCCACAACATTGTGGTTGTTGATCTGACACTTTTACTACTGCACTAGGCAACCTATTTCATTACATCTTAGTTCATTACATAAACTTCTTGCATATAAACAAAAAGATTTTAGAGTACACAAAACTAATGCCTATAGCAGCTGGGAGAGAGGGGTGTAGGTTGTCTAACACCAGCTGACTTTCGGACTTGAACCCACAAAGACTCATATGAGCAGATTAGTACTTACCATTGTTCCAGATCCAACCTCCCGGGGTTGAAACCTTTGAAATCATACTCTATGATTGACATTTCTAACTAGCTCACAAAGTTACCTATGTTTTTCTCTTGAATGCAGCTTTTGCCTTCAGTATGGCGGGCTTTCATTAAACAAGGAACAGAGCAAGAAGAGACAATTGTTCCAGTTGTGGAGAACCTGAAATTGGTAGAAGAGCAGCTGAAGGGGAAGATTTTCTTTGGTGGAGAGAAAATCGGTTTTATGGATCTAGCATTTGGTTGGATAGCTAATTTCATTAGTGTCCTACAAGAGGTAACTACTCTAAAGGTGATTGACTCGGACAAATTTCCACTGTTATGAGCATGGATGGAGAAGTTTTCAGATGATCTAGTAATCAATGAATGTGGGCAACCTCGAGACAGGTTAAGCACTAAGTTCAAAGCAATGCATGAGGCATACCTGGCGGCGGCTGCACCTAAATGATCCACTTCCTCAAGCTATTTCAAAACCTTAAAGTAGGACTTTCAATGGATTGTGCCGTGTTTTTTTCCCCGTAAATCTGTGTTCTTGTGGTGCTTGTGTTTTTGAGTCTTAGTTTTCTCGTTCTCTTGTTATCGCCTATTGGATGGAAGTTAATTCCTAGAAGAGGGCTCGTAGAATTGTTTGAACAAAGATCCAATGATAAACCTCCCTACTAAAGATGATGTGCTTCAGTGTGTGCACTTACCTTGAACGACTTTACTTGAAATTATGCAGTAGAGGGTCCTATCTTTGGTGTTTTCAAAGAATAAACGGCACGACTGATAATCTCATTATCCAACAAGTTTGAGTGAGCACCACAGGCTCTATTTTCCCTGAGTGATTTAGCAACAAAATGATTCATATTGCACAAAGCACATTCTGTTTATTTGCATTTTCTGATCTCCATTAGTGCCATTTTATTTGCATTTTTCGAAAATAAAAACTTAATGTTATTACATACAGCATAGAAAAGCATAACATTTTGGTATGGTAAGACAAGATTAAGCATCAACATTGTTCATGGTTAAAGTCCTAGTAGACTCCAGATACATTGATAAGGCATGTTTTGAACAAGATCAAAATTTCATCTCGGTGTATTGTTTCGGTCACCTAGGAAATGGAAACATTTCGATAATATAATGAAAACAAATAAAAAAATTGAGAATTTATATCCAAAATATTTTGAAACATTGATTGAACTAGATCAAAACATCTCAAAATATTCTGAAACAATGGTGGAAACATGCTGAAACATCTAAAAACATTCTGAAAAACATTGGAACTTCAATTCCATAACTAATTCATTTGATCTCCTTGAAAATGGAAACATTTCGGATGTTTCAAAACGAAATTTTGATCCTTGGTTCAAAACAAAGCAAGCTGAATATAACAAATCATACTGCAATTTGGATGTGATCATACACATAGTTAGGTACCATTAATTTGCTTCATTCCTAAAGCAGGAAACAGATTGCAATAGTAATAACATAAACCAAGCCCTATCTCACCTTTTCACAGGACAAAAATGAAAGACGAATGCAGCAAAAAATTGTAGAACTATAGTTGAGAGCATCTGTTATATTTATCCGTTAGATGAATATGTATCACTGCCTTAATGCTACACTATGCAAAAGATCAAAAGAATTCTCATTTTTACCTAATGGGTTATGCAACAAAAGAATAGTTGCCTGCAAAACATTGACAGAGAAGAGTACAATTTATCTATTGCATCCCATTCCTTAGTCCACCTCTTTTATTTTACTCCAAATTAATTTTAAAAGCTCTACACGAGGAAGAAAAATAAATATCAAACAGCAAAACAGTAACAGGACAAATGACACAACGAAACAATATTGGTTGCCAGACATAACTTTTCCAGAAAAGGAAACAACTACTACATGAATGAAACTAACCAGTACCTGCCATGCTTTTTTTCTCATCCCCACCCTTCATCAATTAGTCACGCTTACTTGATTAGTTGCTTTGCATAAAGTCTTCAGTTTCTGGTGGAAGTCCTTCCCTACAACAATCTACCTCAAATCATGAACAAATCTCACCTGCAATACCAAAAGTTGGAAATATTCCACGTAGATGCTAATATGAAAATTTCACGGCTCTCATGATGCTCTCTGGATAGATGGAATTTGTGGAAAGTTCCTTACTGATTACCTAAAGGGGTGCACTGTCTTGATTCTACAAATTTATTTTGCACCATGTGTCCACACCTATTAAAAAGGTCCAGGGGAGTAATAATTGTAAGGCCATCAAGTACAATTAGGATTCATCTTGGGATCCAAGTCCAACAATTCAAGCAGTTCGAATCCGAATTCCATCAGGATTTTACTTTTCAGGCTTATATGCCCAGTCCAGATGGATTTGATATCTTTGGAACACCCAATTGTAGGATCATAAGATCAGGATTGGGATTCTAATAACCACAGTTGCTATTGAATTGTCCAAGTCCTAGCACGTCAAATAGGTTCCAAAGTCTCAACCAGCCTCACAAGTGAGCCATGAAGCAAAATAAAGCACCTTTAGACACCCTCATCGCCTTCCTGTGATGATCATGTCAAATACCATTTCCATGCTGTAACTGCTAAACTAAAATGTAATCATGGATGCATTCTCTCTTGCTTGGATATAGAATTTGGAAACAGGTTCGAATCTAGGATCCAGTATTCACAATCTGAGGCACTTCACAAATGCTAAATTTCCAATGCTTCCACCCAATAAATATTTGACCTTTACCCAAAAACCAAACTATGCTAAGAAACAAAATCTATATGAGGCATTTCTTCAAACAAATTGTGCTCTTTCTCCAACTCATTGAGCCTCATGTGAATAGTAATCAAATCATTACCAATATACATATCCAAGCAAAATCCCATTTCCAATAAATAATCATGAACTATTTTTCCCATCTCACAATCCAATTAACAGACACAGGCATTTAGAAACAAAAATAAATGTCTCCATTTAATTTTCACATCTCTGTGTAAAATCTAATAGCCTTGGATAACATCCAATTATGGTTCATAGCCATTGTTTTGTTACTATGTGAAACTCCGCAAAAAACTGACAAAATAGCAAGGGGGTCTTTGAATTGGGTGTGTTTGCTCATGAGGTTGCAGAGAAAAAGACAGATTGGTCGAATGTCAAAAGGGATTATAAGCGAATGGACTTTGTGGAGATCTCCAGACTGACTTGGTGAAGAACGGTGATACTATTTTTGAGAATATGACGTTTGATTTCATAAACCTAACTTGCATAAGTTTGCTGTTTTCATGAGGTGAAACTGAGGTTTGGTCTCTATAGTTTGAATGGGATGCTTAACTTCTTTACTGTTGGAAATGGTGTTTGGTCACAGTCTTAGCAGTATCCCGTGCCCTTTCAATTGGATCGTAGGTCAAGATAGTGGCTAAATAGGAAAAGTTGGTGGTCAGGTTGGGGTGGTCAAAGTAAAATAGAATTTGTGTTCATTATATCTTCAATTATTCAAATTTATATCTTGTGGTTGGCAAGGATCAAAATGTCGTGTCGACACGTCCGAAACGTCCGAAACGTTTCGGAATTTCAACACTCCGAAACGAAACAGTAGTTGAATCACAAAATTCCAGTGTTTCGGTCGAAACGGTACTGTTTCGGACCGTTTCGGTCGAAACGGCATTGTTTCGAACCGTTTCGATCGAAACAGTACCGTTTCGACAAAACAGTGATATATTCGGTTCATTATGAATAATTATATTTAATACCCCATTATAATTACATTTAATACCCACTGTAATTACATTTAATACTCACTATAATTATATTTAATATCCCACTATAATTACATTTAATTCTTACTGCTCTTCTGTCTTTTATAATTTTTTGGTTATAAGAATAAATAATTACACTTAATACCCTACTATAATTATATTTAATACCCATTATAATTATATTTAATACATACTGTAATTATATTTAATACCTCACTGCTGTGCAAGTTTTTTGCTTTTTTTTTTTGTTATAAGTATTAACAATTACATTTAATACCCTAATGTAATTATATTTAATACCTACTGTAATTACATTTAATACCCACTGCAATTACATTTAATTTTTAAGTATACATAAGTATCATTAATTTAATTTGATACCCTTCATTATTAGTATTATAATAAAATAGTATTATTAATTGGATTATATTACCGTAATAATATGATTTGGAGTAACTATTGTCATCATATTTATGTCACATATGGAGTTTCTCTAAGTAGCTACCCAGAGCCTACACCGATGTATGAGCCTGCTCGACACTCCACAGGGGAATGGATGTAACCATGTAAGTATGTACTCATTAGCATTTCATGTGTATTATAAGACCTTAATATTATGTAAAAATGTGTTTATTTCATAAAAATTAAGTGTTTGAAACTAATTTAAGTGACTTTCGCCTCAAGTCAAGCCTTTTTTTCCCTCAAATTTAAATTTATTCTTGTATAAATTGATGTTAACCTAATAAATATGTTTAATTAATAAATTATTTAGTATATCTTCATAAATTAATGGATTGCATTTGTGTTTCTATGCGTTTCCATATTTTTTCTGCGTTTCCGAAATGTTTCCGAAACGTTTCTATTTTTGAGTTGACCGAAACGGTACTTCGAAACGAAATTTTGATCCTTGGTGGTTGGGCACGTGATCATTTCCATTGGCAAAAAATTGCTGGAAAAGTGATAAATATATGGCATATTAAAATTTTATGCCCCTTTTAAGTGCATAAATCACTATTAGATTACATATTGACAAACATAATTAAGTAAGATAGAGAGAGAGAGAGAGAGAGAGTCACACTAAATTCTTTGCATATAAAATTGCAAAGATAAAAAATTGTGTCTGATATTGATCACTATTCGGTGCAATCCATAGGTTTAAAGGTAATCATCTTCTTCTTTAGGTCATAGCCCACATAGAAGTTCATCTGTGCCAGGTTACCATAAATGGCGATCTCTCCAGCTGGGGCAAAACCCAAGCATATGGAAAACAAGCTAGTCCTAACAAAGGTGTTCAATGGATTCAACTTCAAGTCTCCACCCCTGAAATGCACAGTAATAATAGGTATGGAACTAAAATTCAACTTAGAGTAGCACAAACTTAGCATCAATTTCGGATCCTTGACCAGTCTGGCCTGGATCGTATTTTTTCACGGTCAACACTAACCGGCTGTAGAGATCTGGCGGAAGGAGGGTCAGGGTTGAACCAGAGTCAATGACAATGTTACTGGCCTGAGCTAACTTAGAAGCATTTGATGAGGCTGAGGACATGTAAAAGTCCAACCTTTTGTTTGCAACACTGATTCCTTCCAGTGTCAAGAAATAGAAAACATAAGGGATTTTGAGACTATTGGAGTTAAAACCACCCCACGCCCTGAAACCACACCACTGCCTCCAAAATTCATTTTGCTGGCCTTGGTGTTTTGGGCAGACATTGGCACCAAGCAATAAGAAAATTTGCCTCCAATGGAAGATCCCATCTATGAGATAAGCGAAACTTGACCACCTCCGAGGCCAACTATGCCAGCTCCAGCATTGCTGAACGTGCCGCCATTGTCGTGTCCACAGCCAAAAATGATGTCGCGGAGGGTGGTGGAACCCAATTTTACTGTTTCAGTGGCGAGATCACTGCGACTGAAAGATTTGTCTCCATAACTGACTGAGTACTGGCAAGTATTCGTAGTTGGGAGGCAAGAAGTTCTTGGAAAAGATAGGCATTGTTTTGAACCACAAGGTACCACTTTATATGAAGAAGAACTGTTTGGGCTAAAGAAAGGAGGCTTCTGGTTGTAGCATTGTGTCCATATAAGGTCACTACCAGTATCGACAATTGCAGGAATTTGAACCAGTGGGGTCCCCATGGATATCTTCATGATATATTCTCCACCATTGGGGGTTACATTGGCTGAAGCTGATAGAGGAGAGAATGACATGAGACAATGAACACGGGAAAATGAACGTTGCAAAGCATTGTTCAGGGGTTGTGAAGGAGTTAGAGAAGGGTTGTGGAATGGAGATTTTGGCGAGTCTCGGTGTATTAGATCCACAGTGAAACCGCCATTGTTAGCTTTTGTGATGGAGAATCTAGAGATAAATATGATGGATATTGCAAGAGATATGAAGAAAAATGAGTGAAATGATACCATGGTTGCCATGGTTCTTTGAGAGAGGGACAGGAAGTGTGCATGAGGTTGTCTTGTATGAAGATTAGAATGAGCATTTATAGTAAGAAAATATTACTTGGGATTAACTTAGTTCTAGATTTTCTGGGGTATATCTATATAATAAAATACAAGGCATTTCAAATTTTCAAAGACATAAAAATGACTTTTGTATTTCGCAGTTCAGATAATTTTTAAATTAGTCCAAAATCAGTCTAATGGCTAAAAATCATTGCTGAAAATTAAGTTTCAGGCCAATATATCTCACGTCTTTACTTTTTGCCCCAAGTACTGTCCACTCTCACGTGACGTCTACTACCCTCTCACGTCTTCCACTCTCTCATTTCTACTGCACTCTCTCATGTCTCCGTCTTTATCACGTCTCTCCTATCTATTGCCCTTCTATAATTCTTCTTCCTCCTTCTCTCGCATCTCTCTCACTTGTAGCTTCTTCGGTTTCATTACGAAGGATGGTGACGTGAGCCATTTTTTTAAAATAAAGATTTGTACTTATTATTATTATTTTATAAACTGTGTACATAGATTGATATTGTCCAAGGGTCGTGTTGTCAGAGTATATTTTGCCCATTTTATTTTGAATAGTGGGTCTATATTAAGTGGTGACTTTTTTTTTTTTATACATTGCTTTCAAGTGCAATTTTTTTTTAATATAATGTCTTCAAGCATGGACAATGACTAATAATCGATATGATGTACATTATGTGTATATTGTTAGAGCTTATTTTTATGTTTTATATTTATATTTATGAGCATAAACTAGTGTGGGTAATATTGTATTTCTTTCAATCTCTTCCCCCCCCTTTCTCTCTCTTCCTCCTTTGTTCTTTCTCTAATAAACCCTAATATCAACTTTACATTTTAACTTAGATGATTTGTTGTTATTTGATCGTCATAATGACGTGGTATTACTGTTGATGAATATTTAATCCAACTCGAGATGATATGGTGAAGAGTAAATCCTAGATACGCTTGAAAGGTTAACATAAAAAATCTTTGAATTAATGACATTTTGACCACAATTAACAATGGCATGTATGCATTTATGATGACAAAAAGCAACACATAATTTTTCCACATAAGTATTATCAGCAACTCACGTTAATTACTTGAATAAATGACAAATCTAAAACTCAGATTACAACTTAATGACCAATATTTAAAAAACGAAGTAATGATTTTTATTAAACACTAGATTTCAATTCATTCCACATGTCTATCACTATATTATGAAAAATCAAAAGAAAGAAATCTTCAATTCAAAACTTATACATTGACATTATCCATGGTCATATCGTTGATACTATCACAGCAACATATCATATTTAGCCCACAATTTTAGTTGATTTTTTCTTTTCTTTTCTTTTCTTTTTTTATTGCCCTTTCCTTTAGGATAAGAAATTATTGGTCTACCTCTCCACCAATTATAGGATGAAACTTTCACATTACCCATAGCTTCAACCCAAAGATGCGGCTATTTAAGGGAATCGTCAAATAACCTCTATGTAGAGAGAATACCTACGTTCTTAAGATAAGATCTCTCCTACTCATATAGTACTAAGCTAGGCTTTGGCTTCCCAAGCTTATCGAGCAGGACCTCAGCCTCCATTCAGCGCCATGTTCATTTAAGGTTACAGTACTTGCTTCCAAAGCTTGCACCTTAATCAAGTTGGCTCCGCACATTCACAACCATAACGGTAAGTATGCAGTATGGAAAGTACTTAAAAAAAAAACTTGTGGGAGCAGGGACTAACATTTTGGTGTTTCCTGAAAAGAGAAACTCCCAAATCAATTGAGACCCAAAGCTCACATGGCAACATATTCACTACCAATATCAAAGCAAGATTCAGCACTCGATGTTTGAGAAATAAGAAACAAGTAAATAAACTATGCTTCATTTTAATTCAATCATTGTTTTCGAAGACAGAAGATGGTGATTTCAATTCCACAAGGATCGAAAAGGCACTATTTGATAGATTCCATATAAAATACAGATTTTTTTTCACAAAGTGATCTCCTCACCTTGCTGACGAGCAATAGAAGCCGAAAGGATTCCAAGATCATGATTCAGGAATGTTAATGGAGTTTCACACTCCGAGATTATTCTCGTGACAGAAGAAGGCTTACTAGCAATTGTTTCAGATAACCCAACAGCCACTGCTGCATGCGAGTCTCGAAGATTCTTCAGGTTCCCAAGGAACTGCCAGATAGGAGAACAAAGGGATGCCTCAGCACCAAACACTCTCAAAAATATAGTACATTAGGTAAAAGTACAAAATCTAATGCCAGTATTGGTCCTATTGGATAGCGCCAACCTCTGGTGACCGCAATATTTTCCAACAGAAGCCAAGCAACAAAGACACTACTCAGAAATTTTTGGAAACCTTTGTTTGAATTGCGTTATGGTCTTCTGAGCAATTATGTCTTTCAATTTAAAGCAGAAATTTGTCGTATTGCTTACTCATATCCGCTTTATTTTTGCCTTTGGATATGAGCAAATCAACAAAACATATTCATAATGAAGTTCCATAGTGTATGCCCTTTGTTGATGGCATAGTATTGATTGAGGAATCTAAATTAGGAATTAAAACTAAATTAGAAGCATGGAAAGACGCTTTGCAATCAAAAATTTTTGATATAAGTATCAAGCAATTCAATACATCCGGTACAATTTCATCCAAGAGACCTCAGCAATACCTTCAAGAGCGTCTTGTACACCTCCAGCAATCTATTAGCAACTGGCCCAAACCCATGCAGTTGAGGTTCCTCCATCATGTGTGTCCAGGGACAAATTTCCTGCAAATAGCAGAATTATGAAAACATATACATGTATGTACATGTCATCACATTCATATAAGCACATTGAAAATACACACAGACGGCTATGACAAGAAGTTTCTGCGCAAAGCCTCTTAACAATTAGAGTAGTACCATAATAGCCACAAATCCACATGATCTTGCACATCAGCATATAGATCCTTTGTCTTAAACATTTTCAACTAATGATAAAGCAACATCATAATCAAGAATCCATGTGAAGTCCCACCAGATAGAATTGTTTCCTAATTCATCATATACACAAAATACTTTGGAACTTAGCCACTAAAAGAACAGAATCCATTGATTGACTGGGCTCAGATTGAGAAGAAACTTGAGATGACTGCATATCAAGAATATAAAGTGAATGTGAGACCAAAAAACAACCTCGGTGTAAATTGTATTGAAGGATCTTGCAGTTTCTAAAAATAATTCCAGATGTGCTCGCAGTTTTGCTTCCACCTCCGCATAATCTTCATCTGGATTATACGCATGCTAGATGCCAAAAACATATAAATGAATGTCAGCCAGACACAATATTAACATCACAAATTTACTGTACAAAACTAATTAGGTGAAGGAAGCTGATCACGATGCTAAGTAATGCTGCATTATAGAAGGCAAACGGTGTCAGCTAAGGAGTTGGGACAAACCAAATCATCAACCATCTCTTGAAGACTCAAAAGTCTATTTGATTGATCAGAAAACTGTTTTTCCAAATCTGATATATTTGGCCTGCAAGTGAACTTTGATTAAAGGAACAGAAAGTTACTATACCTAGTGGAGAAAAGAAACTCAAAATCAAATAGTATTTTTAGCTTGTGAATACGAACAAAAGCTATACCACGAAAAAAAAAATTGATCAGACTATATCTTCTATCTAATGCACAAGCAAATGACACATGCCATTTCTATGGATATCACATATCAGTTTCAGATCATACACCAAGTATTGTCCAAAAATTGAGCAAATATCATTATAAACAAAACCCAACAATTATGAGATTACCTGAGTCTATTTGACAACCTTCAGTAAGTTATAGGCATAATTAGTGGAGTCTTGTTAGTTCTTCCTCAAGTGAATTTACTGGGGGTGTTTATTTCTGCTCTAAATGTGCAACTATTTATCTCCTGAGGATACTCTATCGTCTGTCCTCATGTGGGTGTGTCTGTCAGATATATGCAATCCCTATATTGAATGCCAAGGAGACAAGCCTAAATATTCTTTCCAACATCCTCCTTTCCTTTCCTAGGGTAGACTGGTGTTTATATATAACAGGGTGTTCAACATAGGCACTTAAAAAGAGGACATATGATGAGAATCTAATATACAAATATAGGGTTTAAAGGAATGTGCAGGTTTTATTGCTGGTTGCATATTCAACAGAGGCGTGTTTAATACCAATTCTCAACTATTGCATGTCCAACAAAGATATGATGAACTCCAAGAGTTATTGAGAGAGGATTTCAAATGCACGTGTACGCATTAGAGGTCTTTCAAGTGTCATAGTAGCAAAAACAGTCCACTATGATCACCTCTTGCATGGAACTAACCAGTGTGCAAGCTTGTTGTGGAAACCGAGCACACATGCATAGTACATGGATATAAAAAATTAGGAAAATATTTTTATAGTGCATGTTTTAATATGTATGTAATTATAGAAAAAGATGAAGTGATTCAAGTAAGACTAAAGATTATTTAAAGCAGATAGAAAAGGTATGTTGATAAGCAATCGAAGCATTTAAAATTTGTGATGGGTGATACTTATATTGATAAGCAAATTAGACATTTGAAGATTTACAATGAGGGATTAGACATTTATGAGAATATGACACGAAAAATATGCGTTGAGATTTGGAAAGAAGGGAAAATTTAGTCTAAGAAACATTGGACCCTATGAGATTTTAGGAAGGGTTGAAGCTACAGCTTATCGATTATATTTACGTTCGGAGTTGTCTCATTTACATAACGTATTTCATGTTTGTATACTCCAGAAGTATATACTCAACCCGTCTCATGTATTGGTTGAGCAACCTGTAGAATTAAAAGAAAATTTGACTTACATTGAGGAGCCAGTACAAATTTTGACTCATCGAGAGAAGGTATTACGTAATAAGACCAATCCGTTAGTAAAGGTCTTATGAAGGAGTCACTCACTTGAGGATGCTACTTGAGAAATTGAGGAGAATATGAAAGAGTAATATCCTGATTTGTTTTCATAACATAAGTAAATTTCGGGGGCGAAATTTTATTTAGGAGGGGAGAGTTGTGAAACCCGAGCATACATGCATAATACTTGAATATAAAAAATTAGGAAAATATTTTTATAATGCATATTTTAATATGTATGTAATAATAAAAAAAATTAAATTAAATTAAAAAAAAAATCAGATTTAAGATATTTATGAAAATGTCATTGCATGACATTTCCTTCCAAGTTGCTGCCTGACTACACCAGGAGGCTCCCCATCACTCTGCAACAGTCTAGAAGGTTTGAGAGGCTACTAAAGGCCTCTGTTGAGTGTGTGGATCAGGTAGAACCAGTGGGAAGAGAGAGAATTGAAGAGAGAAGTTAGAGAGAGAAAGAGAAGGTGTGAGGAGTAAATTTTGAGAGAGGCTTATTCGAGCATCAAGGGTTAAGTTTCAAGCCAAATTAGGGTGCTAGGAGTCCATTAATGATGCTTAAAACCTGTTTGAGCATCAATTTTCATTTTAAAATTTTTGGGTTTTAGTTGATATATAAATGGGTTTGAAGTTTGGTTTGATTTTAGCTTGAATTGTGATTTGTAAATGATTTATGAGTGTTTGTTATGAAATTAAAGGTGGTTTTACGGGTTCTCGTGGTGTGTGGGGATGGGATGAAGAAACCCTCATGGGTTTTGATGAGCCCAAAATTAACTGGGCTAGACCCAATGAATCAACAGGGGCCTACGTCATCGAAGTCCGAAAGAAGTCCAAGTTATCAAGGAGGAGTCTAAGACATCAGGAGGAGCCTAAGCCCAAGGGACACCTCAAGGGGGCGCCGCCCAAGGGACACCACAAGGGGGCGCCGCCCAGTTGGTCCTCCTGCCTTTACTTCGCCCTCTTGAATTTGTCACTCCAATTCAAGTCTAGGCTCAGGCTCAAGTCCAATCCAACCCAGCTCAGAGTCCTCCTCCGACGAAATAAGGATACGAGGGAGAGAATATCGGGATACGCACGGAGATCTATTCCTACCTTAACTGTGCTTACCAAAGAAGTCTACTCCTACCAAAATTGTACTTACCAAAATAGTGGGAAGACCCCTTCCTCACGTCACCGCCTCATCGCCTTAGAAAACCTATATAATGTAAACCCTCTCCACATGGAGGGGCATGATCTTCA
>CAUOFW020006239.1:0-24587 GCA_963454935.2 Ilex paraguariensis | reverse complement strand
ACCCGACCCGAGCCATGAACACCTTGGATATATATGCCCTGTCCAGCATGAGATGGGCCTGAGAATAGCCCGTAGACGCATTTGGTAACGACAGGAGGACCACCCACCTCGTGGTTCTCGCTTTGAGCTGGTTTCCACCATGAAAAAACAGCTGGTAGCTTTTAATAGCTGGGATAAAAATAACGTTGTACGAATTACAGGGTCAATGTGTTCCACTTTATTTTGATTGCTTGATTGATTGATATGTGGTGACAAGAGATATTGGGTCCAATCGCAGAATTTAAAATTAATTTTTTTTAATATAATTTTTTAATATTTTGTTTAATAAGAATGATGAAAGTAAGAGAAATAAAAACTAAGAAAAATATATTTTTTATATTTTAGAAAAAAGAAGTAGATATAATATATTTTCTTTCTTTTATATTTAATAAGATAGATGAAAAATAAAAATAATTAATTTTTTTTGTGCTCGGTAAAATACAAAAAATATGTTTTTATTTTTTTATTTTTTTATTTAATTTTTTAAAAATAAATATAAATAAATATTTTATTATATATATATATATATATATATATATATATATATATATATATATATATATATATATATATCAAATGATATATAGATAAATAAGATATATTTTAATACAAATAATTAATTTTTTATCCCTTTCTTTCTAATTTTAGATGGATTAATTTTGGTGAGTTACAAGAAAAGCTCATACAATCAACTTTTCATCATTCTTATTTTCTTTTTTTACTAAACCTAATATTTTATTTATCTCATTAACTTTCTATTTTTTTTTATTTTTTCATCGCACCAAATAGAGCATAAGCGTTATGATTTATATTTATTAAATAATGCTCATTAATCAAATAAATAAAATTAAAAATAAATATTAAGTGATGTGATAATATAAAAATGATGCATTGGTCTCATTTTTATTCATTTAAAACTTTAATTTCACTTGACATGTCAGTTATCGTATCATTTGGTTTTTAATTTTGAATTTTGACTTGACTTTTTAAAAATTGTTAGATTAGCAAAAAATCATAATATTAAATATAAAAAAAATCATAATATTAGATGGGATCCATTATTATTTTAATCTATAATTCTATAATATAAAATATGGTAGATTTCGTAAGGCCATCCAACAATCTCAAATGGACAAATCTAACGAACACCAACATCTCTTTAAAAATTATTCACATTGCATCATACTTAAATGTATGAGTTACTCTTAGTATTTATATAATTTAGATCAATAAATTAAGTTTAAATAATATTATTTTATTTCTTATATTTTATTTATGGACTTGACTATGGTACTGAAATTCAAAATTGTGGTACCATACCGAAATTTGCTACATTTGTGATAACTTTTATTATATTTGTAGGTACTTTCACAACTGTTGTGGTACTCGAAAAAATGGTAAAAATATTTATCACAACAATGGTAATTAATTCATAAATATGATTTAAAAAACACTTACAAATGGAATAAATTAACCACAAAAATGATAAGTTTTTTTATATTTAAGAAAAGTGGTAAAAATAATTATCACAAATATAATAAAAATATCCATAACAATAGTAAAAATATTTACAAAAGTGGTAAAATACCTATAAAAATGATAAATTAACTACAAAAGTAACAAATTTCTTAATTATAAAATAATTCATAAAAATTATAAAAAACATTTTAGATATGTAGTAAATAGTAAATTTTAAAAGTATGATATCAATTTTTTTTAACCTAATCGTAGTAAAATCCGTTATTTATTAGAGTGGGGGCCTATTTTTCAATTATGACACTTCAGATTGGGACAACGTTGCTTACAGACAATCCAGCTGGCTACAACTCATCTAATCATCACCGTACGTGCAGTATTTATGCCTTGGAATTATGCCACACAAAATTGTACACTGCGTCAGATGATAGAGCAGCAAACTTTCCCTTCCACACCATTTTTCTCAGCTTATTTGGTCAGTTTTTGTCCATTTGATTATTTTTTTTTCGTCTGATTAAATATAAGTTATTTACATCTAATTATTAGAGTATTTATAAAAAATAAATTTTTCATGACTGAGTTCAAAAAATTATTAAAATTTAAACTTAAAACGTTTGAATTTATTATTCATTTTTATAAGTATTTTTATCACTATTATAATAATTATTTTTATTATTTCTTTTGAGTACCACAATAGTGATATAAATATAATAAAAATATAGATAAATATAATAAATTTTGAAATGATATCAAAATTCAAAATTTTGATACCATAGTCAAATCCTAGAGTCATATACATTATTGATTGTACTTATCATCTCATTGATTGTAAAGAAAGTTTGGCTACTAATTGAAATTCAATTGAGATATAGATGAAGTCTGAATCCAGACCAGCTCAAAAAAAAAAGTTAAGTGATAGTTTCATGTAGGACCAATCAAAATAGTATAAGCTAATGAGGAAGCACAAGGGCTCATATTTCTGCATTTGCCTTTTATAGCAAATTATATGTGTATTTGGTAGCAGGGGATAAGATTATGCCATCGGAAAAAAACTTATTCGATGAAATACTAAAAAATAATTTTAGAGATAAATTTTTGGTGTAAATTAGTTATAATAATCAATTATGAAAATAATAAAATAAAAAACTTTATATGAATCACATTTTTTTGTTGGATGAAAAAGGAAATTACAATACCATACTCATCTCTAGTAGCATAGATGTTTTAACTCGGGTAAATCAAGATGACACAAAACAAATTTATATTACTTTATTATTTTAATAATTATAAATAACTGGAATAAAAATTAGTGGGTAAATATTATTTTTTAATATTGCTCCAATTTTTTTTTATTATAATAGTGGTATCCTTTTAACTCAAGGAAAAAACTATTTTAAACAAAAGTAATGTTATACAATTTAAATAAAATTTAAATATATATCATCCCTTAAATAGGTTAGTTTTATTAATTTTTTTGGTAGAATCCACCCTTCTAAGAAATAATATAAAATTTGAATCGTAATTTTTGAATTTTCAACTAGGCTGTCTAACCTTTTCTTTTAAACAACTTTGCAACCGCTACAGAGAGCATGCATGCATGCAAATTAATGGTGGTTAATTAGACATTAATGGGGTGAAAAAAGCTGACATAGTTAGGGTGGTCCCCACTAATTCATCACAGATTGACACTGTAATAATAATTGTGAACAAGGTCATTTTTTTGGAGTCAAATGAAGTACAACCTCCTTTATAAAAGCCCACTCCAAGCTCTTAACCTTAATATCCAGACCAGACCAGTTCAAGCATCACAAAGCAGTAGCCATGGCAAAACAGCTGTTTCTACTGTTTGCTGTTTCAATCTTCTACCTTGCTGAGGTACAGACTAAAATGGGCCAATGGTTTTTTTTTCTTGAGAAATGTATTTTGTTAGTGAGCCGTTCGGATGGAACGATTTTATGCTGTTTTAAGGGGTAGTTATTGGAGATCTTAAGTTCGAGTTTTACTCGATGTTGATGATTTATATGCATTCTGAGTTTATGTTTTAATCACAAGCTTGAAACATGCGTGGTTAGGGCGATTTTTTGCTTAGCAAAAGGCTCTATGTTGTTAAAGAGCCTATTTTAATTAATTTTGTGTACTTTGGGTTGTTGCATTGCAGGTCTCCTCTGATTTCAACCCAGATGAACAGATTTCTTCAGTTACCCAAGTAGTACATACGATCTGATCTGTTCACTTCCTTTGCTTTGCTTCTTGTTCTATTTAGATTCTATGCACCTTCTTCTTTGTGTGTATATATATATATGATGAAAAAAATATGGGGTACCATTTTTGGTTCTAATATGTAATTTTTCAGGTGGGTGACTACAAAATCACAAAGAACAGGTTTATGCAAGAATTAGGTGAGCTGATAAATAAGATTCGTCTCTTATAGATATTTTTTGGGTTAATAGCACTTTTGATATGTATATTTTGTCGGTTTAATTTCATTAAATTAATTTTGTCAATTTGATTCTTAAAGTATTCAATTTATGTCACTTTGATCCTTAATCAGACAATTTATCGAATTTTTTGATGAAAGTAACTATGCGTCATTTTTTAAAACAGTATTACATACCCGATTCGTGATTATTTCGTTAAAAATTTACGAGTTTGTCAATGTAGTATTAAAAGTTTATTTTTCAATATTATCCGTCTTTTGGCACCAAGTTTATTATATGATAATAAAGAGTGATAACTCGGCTCCATGGACTTACCCGTACATTATGTATCAAATCCTTGCATTTCTATAGGAAAGTGATCAAACATTTGGTCTGCAGGAACTATGTACCCAACCGCCATTCAAAACGGACACACCTTAGCTCCAACTCCGACTCCGGCTCCGGCCCCTGCACCCTCCCCTCGAAGCGGCGGCGGTTTGGACTGTGGAGGGTTGTGCAAGCAGAGGTGCAGCCTGCACTCGAGGCAGAACGTGTGCACGAGGGCTTGTGGCACATGCTGTGTGAGGTGCAAGTGTGTGCCACCAGGGACCTCTGGCAACAGAGAGGTGTGTGGCAAGTGCTACACTGACATGACCACCCATGGCAACAGGACTAAGTGCCCCTAACTCCCTTGGGACCCAGCCCAATCCTTTTGTCCAATATGTAGCTAATGGGTATTGGAATTATTCAAATGTGATGAATATTAACGTTGGTTGGTTTTGCAGAAGTTTGTATTTGATTTAAGTATGTGTATATGTGTGTGTTAGTATGTTTGTATCAGTGCATAGTACAAGTTTTTAATTATGGTGGTTATTATATGGGACAAAATTAAGAGTTTTCCCCCTTCTCTACAATTAACTTCAATTGCTAAATTAGATTATTATATTAGTATCGTTCACTCGGTGACATTAGAAGCCCCGGAATGGAGAATGAATGAGAACATAAGAATTATAATGATTTATCGGCTGTGAAGTTTGGTTAATTCATTTTAATAGAGTCTGTTGCTTGTGGAGAAATCGTGTATTACTTGGAGAAGAGAATAGTTGGTTACGGTCTTTTTATTATGTCCTTACAGGTGTGAGAGCTTTGGTATTTATAAGAGATGATGTTGTCACCATTAAGTGGTCTCTAGTTTGTTAGGATTTTGTCGAGAATATTTCGGTTATTTGAGTTTTTATTCCTTAGGCCGTTAGAAATTATATTCTTTAAGAGTGACGTGATCTTCTACAATGTGTTGTAATTATAGTATGATATATCTTCCAGCCTGAACATGCGACGAATTTGCATGCCTCTTGCAGAGTCTGTCATCTGTTTGAGTGTATTTTAGGGTGAGCTCTCCTGTTGAGGTCGGCTCTTGTGTACAGTAGATCAATTTTGTTGTCCCGAGCTTGTGATGTTGATCATCTTCGAGGTTGCTACAGGGTGAGTTCGGTTCTCCATGTGGACTTCTTAGGCTAATCCTGAGTTTCTTTCGTTGGGTGGTCTTCGCCATACGACTCCATGATGGTTCAATTACTTATCCGATCACCACTATCAAGTGGTGCTATTTTTTGGATAAACATGTTTGTGGATAAAAAGTAAAAAAACTTCAAAAATTATTTTTCTTAGATTTATTCTGGTAATTAGTCGGGGTGCACGAAAAATGGGGCATTACATTATTTGTTGGCCGGATTTGAAGATGAGAATATGGTGCTTCAGAATAGGATCAACTAAACAGCCACAAACAAATTCGTCAATTCAGTTTGTTTAATATAATTTAAATCTTATAATTTAGTAATAAATGAAAGAAATTTTTAGGTGGCATTTGACCTAATAGAGTTCTTTTGAGAACTTCTTTATTCTTTTTTGCCTTCGATTTCTTCGTGTGGACCAGTGGAGTAGTTGAGTGTGTAGACCAGCTTAGTGGTCTGAAGACCTCACCAACTAGCAGTAAACCTGGCCTTGCTGAAAAAGCCAAGACCTCCGGGGTTGTTTGGTAAGTGGAATTGGGGCTTTGAAAGATGGGTCGGAGAAATATAGATTAAATGATACACAAATTTGAAGCCTGAATTACCAAAGCTCAACTTGCTGTTGGCTCGGATCTTAAACTGCAGATCATGGGTTTCATCAAACCCGAGAGGAGGCGAGTTTCAAATGAGGGTTCAAGAAACAAAAAAATAATTATACCTTATACGTAAACAAACATAGGTTTAGATTAGATTGATGAAGGAGAAAAATAATCATTTATATACAAATATATTATCATAATAATAATATATCCGTAGGCATACCAAACATAAATTTGAATTGGATTCACTATTGAATCTCATATTTGTAAGAGGGGTTTGAATTTAAAAAAATTTGGAAAAACTAATCTAAATCCTTCCTAAAAATTCATCTGAACAAGCCCCTAGGGTGCGGTACTTTTGCGGATAAGAAGGTATTGGAGGGTGGAATAGAGTAAAAGAAAAATTATACCGATGCTTACTTTTTAATATTGTCACTTACTTTTCACCAAAAAAAAAAAAAAGTCTTCCTTATATTACATGTGTCCACTAAAAAAATTATATGACCAATAAAACCGGTTTATATTTGAACAAAATAATTATAACTTCAAAAAGTGGTAACCACCCTAAAGGCTACTATACCCTAACTCAAAAAGTTGTAACCCCAAAAAAATTGAAACTTAATTCAAAAAATTATAACAAATCCCAAAAAATTTACAGAACAACTACAATATCGAAAAACATATTTTGGTACTGTAGAAGAACTCTAGAGCAAAACATTACTTGGGGTCCACTTATACTATGTTTATTGTGTCATTGTCGGTCCGGCACAAAAACATAAAAATAACACCGATTCAATGTTGCAGTGCAACTATAACAATGTACGAGGGTTTAATTAATACCACCTAGGGGTGGTATAATAAGAAGGTAATAAACCAACGCATGGTATTATAAGGGTAAATTATAACATTATCCCGTTCAATGCTTATGTTTTACGCCAAGGTAAAGGTATTAAAATCAATTAACACTACATGACATCTTTTCTTTTTATTGTGGGGACCATAAAAAATGTAAATTATCATATTATTTTTGTTTAATACCTCATGGTCTAAATAGATGTGAAGATTCAAGTCAACCTCAAATACAACCATTTCATTTTATAGGACCCACGTGTATTATGAAAAACTTACACAAACATGGCATAGGATGAAAAAAGATAACAAACTAACGTCCATCAAACCTAAGGGGCTGAAAATGGGTTGGAAGGGATATTTCAATCCCACCCAACTAATTCATTGAAAACATGCCCTAATTGGTCTACGGGACTAAGGCCCATGCATGTCAATTTCATACCTCATCCACAAATTAGAAATTAATGAAAGTTGAATTTAATATTATTGGATTCGTGCGATAGACAATTAATTCAATAAATAAAACGGTCTAACATGCATCCAATTAAATACAATAACGAATTTAAACATAAAATTAACTTGACTCGGTACAAATTCAGGGTATACACGATTGTTAATGGATCAAATAAATTGAGTAAATTTTAATACGATGACTCGTTGTTACCTACTTAACTTGTAAAAGTATTCGAACCCAAATAACATATTCTTTGCATATAGCAGTGTGTGTGTGTGTGTGTTTTCTTATGGAAGGAATAACTATATGTTAATTTATGCATTATATAATATCGGATTAGATAAATTTGTCCATCTCATACCTATCCATCTGGGCTTTATACTAATTATAGTGATAATGTCTCTTCATCCTATAGTTGGTTCAAATATTAAAAAGTAGTGAGTCATACATTTATCTCATATAATACTTTGTTTGACTGAAGTATTAAATGATAGTATAAATATTAAATTATTAAAGAACTCTCAAGATAATTATATCCTACAGATTCTTGAGGGTAAAAATATTTTTTGTTAAAACATACTCCAATCGGACTATTTAAACCCACTAAATAGGTAAGTTCATTTAACATGCTCTATGTAAGTTTAAAAATATTATTCATTCAGGCCGAGAATAATTTTAGGTAACAACACCGACCCAAAGACAATATAAGGATATATCATAGCCATCCAAAGTCTTTTCTTTGGTTGACCACGTTACAAGAAAAGTAATAATGAGGGGTGATTTAGTAATTTAATCTATTATTTGGTATTTTAAAAATTTAAACTGCAACACTTTTTATATTTTTTAATGGTAAGTCATTATTGTACTTCAGATAATATGTTCTAAACTTGCTTGAGTTAAAATGATGAATAATCAGCACAAGTCTAAATACTAAAAATTAAAAAATTAAAAAAAATTAAAATAAAAAGACAAAAATAACCTTTGCGTATGAGAAAAGGCTATGCATATCTAATCGACCCCTTCAAATTTTTTTGTTTGTAAGGATGGCCTATAAAATGAGTCCAACTCTTCGATAAAATGTAGAATTGAAAAACAAAATGGAGAAGAGAGGTCATGTCCTTGTGCTCACATACCCCGCCCAAGGCCACATCAACCCACTCCTCCAATTCGCCAAACGCTTAGCCTCCAAAGGCCTCAAAGCCACTTTCGCCACTACCCATTACACCGTCAACTCCATCCACGCCGACGGCGTAGATGTCCGGCCGATATCCGACGGCTACGACGACGGTGGCTTTAAACATGCCCCAAGCGTTGAAGCCTACCTAGAATCATTCAAAACAGTAGGTTCCAGAACTGTAACCGAGCTCATACTGGAGTTCAAAAATTCACCCTCACCTGTTGACTGCCTTGTGTTTGATTCATTGCTTCCATGGGCACTTGATGTTGCCAGAGAATTGGGGGTTTATGGAGCTGTGTTGCTGACCAATTCAGCTTCGGTATGTTCAATGTACTGGCATATTCATCAGGGTCTTCTGGGTTTGCCGGTGAAGCCGGAAAATCTGCCGGTGGTATTTCCGGGCGTTCCTCCGCTTGGATTTTCCGATATGCCGAGTTTTCTTGCACAGCCTGCGGATCACTCTGCTTATCTGGCGACGATCATGGAGAAAATTGAATGTTTGGATCAGCATGATTGGGTGTTTGTGAACACTTTTGAGGAGTTGGAAAGTGAGGTACGTTCCTTTCATTAATCTTAGGTACACATCACAATTATTTCTTAAATTTTGTTCCATTTTTTAAAATGATTCATGATTTTTGAATTGTCTCAATTAATTTTCTAACTATCAATTTTAATTTTGTATTAATCAAGTCCTTCCATCTATTTCATCCGTTAGAACAACCGGGGCAACTTTTTTTGGCTTGCAGTGAATTCTTGTAAACAGAAGACACCAATAAGCTTTACACGTGTGGTTCAGTGATCAAATCTGTTCTCTATGATAAAAACGTATTAAAAAAAACACGCTTTTATAATAGGAAAATTATTTAAGGTTTTACGCTGAAAGCGTATTTCAAAAAAAAAAATTTATAATTTGATAAATAATTTTGAAACTGCAATATTTTGGTAAAACATTAACAAAAAGACAATAGAAGGAGAATTCTTTGGAATATAATAGGTGTTGAGTTTCTTAAAGGAATATTATGATATTACTGGGTAATATGGGATTTTTCGGATTAGTCAAAGACCGCACAAGGGTACATATGCTTAATGAAAGAGCAAATTATATTGATGTCCCTGAAGATTTAGTGAAATTAAACTTCATTTCTCATGACTTTAGAGATTAAGGAAAACTTTGTAAGTTTTAAGATCGATTTACAGTCAACCTGACTCTGTCAGTTGGCCCTTACACTTAGTTTATTGATTTTTTTTTTTTCAACGCTGCGGTTCAAGGCAGGCCATACATATCGGGGACTAAGGTATCAATTTCTCATGAAGATTAATCTATTTTCATTGATATCTACAAACTCTGCCTAGTTTGGCTGGTCAAAATTGTAAGATTATGTCCGTGAAAATATTGAAAATATAAAGTAATTAAGATTTGAAGATAAGAAATACAATTCTCTCACAAGGTAGAATGTATTTTCTCTCAAAATTTGAGGGGTATCACTGTAATTAACTCTTAATGAAAACTTTGGACTTTGGCACGATGGCCAGACATATACCATCATTTTGTACTATACAATTCTGGATTTTTGATTTTTATGTTGCTCTGATTTCATGTTTTGTGGTAAGCTTGGTCGTGTGTTTGAAACAGAGGGCAATCATTTTTCACAACATACTACCAAGTAATGGAGACTAAACAGTGTGTTTATTTGTTTTTTTTTTGTTACTTTGACTCATGAAAAGCTAGCAAAGGCCATGTCGGGACTCTGGCCGGTGGAGATGGTTGGTCCGGTGCTGCCATCAGCATACGTAGACGGACAGATTGAGGGAGATACAGATTACGGAGGCAGTCTGTGGAAGCCAAATGGTGACCAATGCTTAAATTGGCTCGACACCAAGCCACCTAAAACAGTGATTTACGTCTCGTTTGGAAGCATGGCTCAAATTGCAGCCAAACAGGTGGTCGAAATTGCCCGGGCCTTGCAAGGGAGCAACAAACATTTCATATGGGTTGTAAGGGAGTCTGAAAATGATAAGTTGCCCATTGATTTTATAAGCTCCATAGACCAAATTGGGTTGGTTGTGGCATGGTGTAACCAGCTAGAGGTGCTGGCTCATGAAGCTGTGGGGTGTTTCATAACACATTGTGGATGGAACTCGACGTTGGAGGCGTTGAGCCTAGGTGTGCCAATGGTGGCAATGCCACAGTGGAGTGATCAGCCTGCCAATGCCAAGTTTGTGGAGGAAGTGTGGAGGGTGGGAGTGAGAGGGAAGAAGGATGAAGAAGGAATTGTGAGAAGGGAAGAAGTAGAGAGATGCATTAGACTAGTTATGAAGGGAGAAAAAAGTGAGGAGATTTGGAGGAATGCCTCTAAATGGAAAGAAAATGCTAAGAGAGCTGTTAGTAAAGGAGGAAGCTCGGATAAGAACATCAATAAGTTTGTTGAAGTGCTGCTGAAGGGAAAGGGGAAGCAAACTTGATCACGGGTTCTGTTTGATGAAGGCCTTGTGATACGAAGTTAAAATTGGTCAAAAGTAGAATCCATGTATAATATGTTTCATGTATATTTGACGGGGACTTGTTTGATATTATTATTAGGGGTGGTAATTTATGATATAATACGAAAACACAACTCGAAATTGACACGAAATGAGAGGATTAGGGTAGGTTATTTATCGACGCGAACCTGTATATATTATGGGCCATTAACATGAATAATAAATAGGCCGAGTCTGTGTCAAACACGAAAAATACAAAATTGATACGATTAACATGTTTAAATAGTATTATAAAAATAAAATGTTAATTTTTTATTATATTTTATCAAGTTGTGATATATTTTACTCATTTTTATTATTATATTTATTAAGTTTAGTTTTTGGTTTATAGAAAAAATATGAGCTTAAGTTCAGTTAAATGAAAATAAAATTTTAGACATAAAATTGAGCATTAAATTATTTATTTTATTCATGGGTTATATGAGTCAATAAGAATATGGTACGAAAATAAATAGGTCAACAAGGCACGACACGATTAATTAAACGGAATGGGTTATGATTAACCAATGTTTGACAAACAATCCAACATGACACAATTGCCACTGCTAATACTATCCCTCTTTGTCCTAAACTAGCATGTTGTTCCAGTTATGCACCTGATCTCTAATTTTCATTTTTTTTTCATATAAGCTATACTATTGGAGTCGGAAAATATTTTCTATGAGTTATACACACTAAATAACAATGTCAGGCAACGTGCACACCCGACGAGAATCTGTCAAAACACTTGTTTGTAGAACACATAAGATATTGGGCCAACTCGGCCCACCAGTCAGTAGCCCACGTATCTGTGAGCCTCACCAACTTATGTGTTCATTAATATTCATTAAAATATTAATTTTTTGATTTAAATTAAAATAAACAAAAAACACCATTTTTATTAAGCGTAATTACATTCATTAATATTCATAGTCCACAAGTTGCATAACAAAAAACTTAAAAACAAAATAATAAAATGATTAAAATCCTACGCCCCTCTTAATAGTTAACAATCTTGGTCATATCCTAACCATTTCCTAATCATGTAGTATTGGAAAACAAATTTACTATTCAGGATACTACTAATCGTGTCTTACACGTGTCCGGACACTGCCATTGCACCAGTTCGACAAGTATCCGTGCTAACCAGTCTAATGGGTATGTTTAAGACAAGAACGTAAGTCATTATAAGTTTATATATATATATATATAATGACTGATTCCAAATTATTACTTGTTTATGGAAATTTGGGAGCCGGCCCACTTTTTTAGACTTATTTCATAAAAAGTTCACTTAAAAACTTTGTTTGAATTTAAGTCAATTTTGATTTCTATTGTCTAACATACTCTTAGCATTTACATTTAATTAAAACAGATTTAAAAATGCAAACTTCTAAATTTGAAAACCAAAAAATTCTAAATTTTGAGTTTTTTCACATTAAAAATTTAAAACTCATTATGTCTCCCTCTTTCGGATCTATCTATATACACATTTACAAACGTAACAAAATGTAAACTAATTTAATTCAAAATCCCTTAATTTTAGATCTTTCACACACACACACACACAGTAATATTAAATATTAACATTTTGAAAAATTAACCAAAAAAAGTAGTAACATTCAAAACAAATTATTAACATTTTAGAAAGGGCTAATTGCAATTTGCTCTTTGAAAGATACATAAATTTTTAATTTACACCCTCAAAAACTAGATTTTCAATTTGCACCTCCAATGTGTCAAAAACGATGCAATGTACACTAGTCTTAAACGTCCATTCACTTTGCCGTCTAAAAACACAACAGACGACTGACACGTGAGTCTTGTAGGGATTGAATTGTAAAAACACCCTCCACCAACCTTTGGTGCCAAATCGACGTTGGCCTACCTTTTTCTTAATATAAGACGAGGTTGACTAATCAAAGGTGGTCTGCTATGTAGAGGAAGACGACAAAGGAAAACTAGAAGGAAAAAGATATCAAAGAAAAATAAAAATTGAAGGGGTTTGCTACTATGGTCGAAGGGCAATAATGAAGACCTCATGGACAGACTTAAACCCTGGAAGAAAGAGGTTTAGGGCTTGCGATCATTATGCGGTATAGCTTCACATTTCATTAGAAATTTAGCAATATTCTTGCAATTGATGAAAGTAGATGTGGTCTGAATGATATTTTCACACACCCATTCTTCACACATTTTGGATTATGCTTATTCTCTTTTAGTTGATTTTTTTAAAATTTATTTTTTTGAATTTTCATTTCATTTTTTAGGAATTTTTTTCTGAAGTTTCTTTATATTTTCACAAAAATCTTGTAATTTAAACAAAGATTTGAATTTTGCACATGTTGGAAGGTGGTCTCATTTTTTGCAAATTGTATTTGTTTTCCCTATTTGATTCCATGTTGTCTCACTACTGCCCTAAACTCAATTGAATTTTTAAATAACATCCCTAGTTTACACTGTGGGTCAACTATATTAGCCTTAGCATTGAAATGTGGGTACTCTACCCTCTAACGCCTTGCTTCATCCCCATCAGATAAGCCACTAAGGCTTCTTTTCTCATTCAACTCACAATCTTCACCTCCTAAACTATAGTCATTGTCCATTCCTGTTGCCCGAGTATTTTGATCCTTTTTTTGTTTGTTATTTTCAACCCTTTTATCTTTGTCACTTTTAACTTTTCCCTTCCCAACAAAGTTTGCATCACCATCAATTGCATTCTCATACGATGGTGAATTCTCCGTATCATATTTACTATCATAAAAAAATTTAGACTCAGAAGATTCACCCTGTAAATATTCTTCATTGTCTGAATCATTCTCATCAGAAGAACTCTTCTACGCAACCCCATTACCACAATTTGATTCAGCTTGACTAGGATTGAACATACCAACCTTAATGTGTTCCACATATAGATCAACCACTTTCTTCCTATTTGCCCACTTCTCCAGTCCTATAACATGCATGCCGATCATTTGTCCAATACCCTCCACCCCTTATTAACTCTGTGATAGTATTTTGTAATCTCACAGTTTCCCACTCCAACATCTTTCAGCGTGTTGTCCAACTCTATCAAAAATATTTGGTCAACACGACACAAATTAAAGTGGGTCAATCTCCCACCAGTGTAGAATTTGCTACCATAACCCTCAAATTTATCACTATGATACTTTTTTGTCGTAAAATAACTTGTGTTAACTTCTACATAAACAAATACGGACACATAAAAAATAATCATTTGAATATACAACACGAGTTTCATGATTTAACCACACGTGAATATAAAAACCACCACACTTGAATATAAAAATCAACCCACACAAATCCCACAGCCTATTGCTGACAAAACAAATGAAACCCTTTGCTTAAAAAAAAAACAACAGAACACAATCCATTAGGAAAACAAACGAAGAATAAAGCACCAAATACGATAAAGATGCAATGCAAACAAAAAATCAAAGCCCCACACAAAGACAAAGAATAGAGTAATCAAATGACAACCCCCAGCAAACATTAAATCCTAGGCCCACACAAACACAGAGAATATACTATGAATTTGAAAATAACCAAATAAAAAACAAAAAAAGCACATGCATACCATAAAATTGGAACCATCCTATTGCAAACAAAAAAACCCTTACCATCAATTGGAGCATCCTGTTCGGGGGGTATATCTGTTGAAAAATAAAAGCTTTAAAGTTTTTCATTTAATTTATTTTA
The DNA here is from genome assembly GCA_963454935.2 of Ilex paraguariensis. Taxonomy (NCBI): domain Eukaryota; kingdom Viridiplantae; phylum Streptophyta; class Magnoliopsida; order Aquifoliales; family Aquifoliaceae; genus Ilex; species Ilex paraguariensis. The sequence goes on along the minus strand of CAUOFW020006239.1, from coordinate 9,828 downwards.
TATGCTTTAATGGATCACTTTTAATTTAGGATTTAATTGAATTTTTATTTAATTTAACTTTTATAATTATTGTATCTAGAATTTTATAGAACATGTTTGCACTTTATATTCTTCTACCAACATCTAGAACCTTCACCTTCACCTTCACCTTCACCTTCTCACCATTAAGTTAGAATTTTTGAACCTTCCAAACCTCCATCTACCTTGATCTTCTAGACCCTTCTCTAATCACCTATAAATAGATCCCCCACCACCCTAAATCACCAACAACGATTACCATTGCAAGTCTGTTCTTACTTTCTCTTTTATAAGCTTTTGATTGTAAGCTTGTAATCTAGATTTCTCCATAATAATAAAAGCTTTTTTCTTCACCAGTTGTATTTCTCACTGCCCAAGACATTTTGTCGATCTTCAAGGTTTGCAACCTCAATTGTGTTACACAAACAAATGTCAAAGATTAAACTTCAACATTCTTCATCTTGATTCTTCGTCTCCGAGAATGAAAAAGGTTTTATTAGCTGAGTACTTATCGTGTGCTAGGCACATTATAGGGTGGAAGGTGTTTTTTACGATTCAATCCCTACAAGAGTCACGAGCAAGTCGTGTGCGTTTTTAGACGACAAAACAAACGAATGTTTAGAACTAGCGCACATTGGATCGTTTTTGATACATTGGGGGTGCAAATTAAGAATTTGAGTCTTTGAAGGTACAAATTAAAATTTTGTTTATCTTTCAAAGGAGAAATTGCAATTAACCCTTCAAAAAATAGTAACATTAAAAAACATAAAAAATAATAACATTAAATACTAACTTAAGTTAATGACATTGACAGTAATGTGAAACAATAACATGAACACAGGAGGACGCTAGATATTAAAAATAAAACACACACACATAGGGGAGGCCCCACACTAACAGGGGTCCTAGGCAAAATGTTAAAACGAGGCCCCATTAATATATACTTGAGTAATATATTATTTATAACATTGACCAATTTTATTATTATATTTTTTGCCTTTTAAGATTCAAAAATATTAATCCAGTTTTCATATTAAAATTTTCTAATATAGAATTTCAATAGATAATATAACTACTCTCTTCATTTTTTATGATAACAAAATTGACCATAGATTTGATCATTTTATTATTAGAAATACTTTTTTTCAAGTAGAATAAACTCTAAATGAAATTATACTCACTATTCAATAAATAATTGAGGTAATTAAAAAAAAATCTAATCATTTTATATATAATTATATTGCTGCTCCCATGTAGAGTTTTTACATACGAAGTTTCTTAAGACTTTTAATCCTAAAAATAAATTAAACTATAAAATAAGTCATGTTTTACAAAAAAGTTCAAGGTTAAGATCATATTTTTTCCAAAACTTTCATTGCATAAAGAATTTAATTTTCTAAAATTAAATTAAGAGTCAAAAATATTTTATCTATTTTTAATACTCTAAACCTATATTGAATAAAGGAACAGTATCATCTATATTTTTTTAAAAAAATCAGTTGATAATGTTTTTTTTAGTGCTCTATTAGATCACTAGTAATAACCCGTGCCTAAAGACACTTTACAACTGAAAAAACACCGTCACTTTGAAACAATTTTTCTTTCATTTGCTTCAATTAAAGAAATTGAAATCAATCTAGTCTTCACTATTTTTTTAAAAAAAATCGTCATAATTTCCTCTAAAAATAGTAATCTAGAAAAAATCTCGACCTGTATACAAAGATTATATATCTCATAATCATACTCAAATTAACACCATAATATTAACCATTCATGTCATGGTCCATCCTTAAAACAACAATTTAACAACATAACAATTTACCTAGCTATTGGTTAACCCCATTCAAGTTTGAATTGCATATAAGTTTAAATTAATATGGGCTTACTATTTTTCAAATAATTTCAACAAAGTCATCTCCAAAAATTAACAATATAAGATTCCTTGGTTATGAAAAAGAATTACAGTCCAGCCATGCATTGATCAAGCAATCAGAACAACAACTTTGTGTGACTTAATCAACCTGAAGACTGGAAAGAAAATGAATTAGTCATATTCTTAGAACACTAAACCAGACAAAAAGAAAAGGAAAAATGGAAGCGTATAAGCGTATGCGAGAAAATAAGAATTGCAAACCCAATAAAGCAAATGCGAGAAAATGGAAGCGTGTAAGCAATTGTCTAAACCCAATAAAACAAATGGAAGCACAAAAATAGAACTAATTTGTAACGGAAAAATTAGGAAAACAAAGCTAAGAGGATTCCTTTCGTGATAGGGGTTCTTTCAACATCAACTCAAAGCCACACAAAACAAAAAGTTACAATAAAACTTAAGGACATAATCAATAGTTAATTGAGAAAGTTTCTAAAACCCGTAAACTTTTATAGATTTCAAACAAAATAGATCACATTCAAAGTGGTATGACACTAAAAATAAATAACCTAGCTATTTTCAAAATAAATAAAAAATTACCTCCCGACATGAGAGTGTCGAGTGATCGTGATCACCGCTTGAGTTCAACCATAGCAAACATTTCCTTCAATTTGCATCAAATTGAACCTAATGGCAATAGAAACACACGTTTATCACAAAAATCGACCCATCATTCCACATAAGAGTTGGAAATTAACCAACCTTTATATACCAATGGAGCAATAACATTCAAACCAATTTAACATTCAAAATACCCAAACTATAACAATCAAACTATAACATTCGAACTACAACAAAACTTATCAAACTTATTTGAAAAAACACTCAAATGAACACCAAAATTATCAAATCAATTTAGAGCATCCAAATTCCAATTGAAAATTGACAACTTGATATCTCATCAAAAGTATGCATATTAATATGCTGAAACACGTCTATGAACCTATCAATTTCATTAGGCTATTCAAATTAAACAAAAATTCACAGGGGTTCAAATTAAATACTAAAATTCATATTCAAAACCACAAATAATATGTACATCACCAATGCAGATAAAATACTCAGCAAATCAAGCCAAAACTCTCACTTCAGAGCACCAAGGTGGAATAGTTATATAACCCCAGACTGACTCTCAGTATGGAGGAGGCAAACCTGAAAATTATGGAAGAACCATAAATTTAAAAAAACACAAATAAAAGTAGAAACGTATTAGAGTAAAGAAATTGACAACTTCCGACCACTATAGAATGTGTTTGGTTGCTTCATTTACAAAAATTTTTTAAATGATGGTGTCCTTTAATTCCAAATAAACAAAAAAACTTCATACTAAAAGCTAGATCAGACTTCATAGGTAAATTCAATCTTACACAGTTAAAAAAAATTATGATTCATATATCATATCTCATTTTTTTTCCAATCAACGTGAAAATGAACTCACACTTAGAAGAAGAAACTCCAATTTAGCCCAATACAAAGCTAAAATACTAATGGAATTATATCAGTGCTTTAATGAAATTCGTGAATAGCAGATGGAAGAAATTGTTCGGGAAAAAAAAAATCTCTAATAACCCAGCAAAATAAATTCATTTAAATTATCCAAGAAGTTGGGCAAAGAACATGCGGGTTTTGAAATTCATTTTAATAAAAGATCTCTGATAACCCAGCAAAGCCAGCTTTTGAAATGCAATAAGAGTTTCTCGCAAAGTTATTGGATTTCCAATAAACAAAATCAATTTTTTCTAATCCCATGAATTGTCTATTCTGCAACTTCCTTTTCCATGAAGCAACCAAACACATGATTCATTTGATAAAGAGGAAAAAAAAATGAAAACCCATTAACTTAGGCAAAGAACAACGTGATAATGAACTCAGAAGTGGGTATTTGATTCAGAAGTGGGTATTTTTTTTTCCACTTAGAAGAAGAAACTCCAATTTAGCACAATAACAAAGCATACTAATCAAAAAAGGACTGACCCAAAACTTCAACCAACCTCCAAAAATTGAACAGACAAAGAAGAAAGGACTGACCCAAAAGGGTGCTGAGCGAAAGAGTGGGGGAGAAGGAGGTACCTGGGCTGAGCTTGGTGAGATTGGTGAATGGGTGTTGATCGTCGCTGGTGTTGCCGTTGAGCCATGGCAGAGGAGTGAGAGGGGTCTGGGTAGAGGGGTAAGGGGTCTGGGTAGCGTGTGCTGCTGCTGTGGAAAAGGAAGTGACTGGAGGGGGTAGCGTGGCAAAGGAAGTGACTGGAAGGGGTAGCGTGGCAAAGGAAGTGACTGGAAGGGGTAGCGTGTAAGGGGTGGGTTTGATTTGGGCGGGATTTTTGTTTATGTGAGATGAAATGTGAGCCTTTGGATTAAGTTTGAAGAATTGAGATGAAATCTTGGTCATTGAATTAAAATTAGAATAAATCTGAGTCATCCTTGTGCTTTCCCAAATGAATTTAAATTAAATTAAATTTTAAATTGAGAAAAGATTCAAAATTGGTCCTATCTTATTATTATAGATTATGGAATTTAAAACGACATAGAATAAGAGCTCCCCAACAGATTTCTCATGATTCTGAGTCAAACAAAGCACAAAAAAATTAATGACAAAGCTTCACAAAACTTTCAATCAAAGATAAAAAAAAAAAAGGAAAAAAAAATCAGAGACAAAGAGGTGGTTTTAGAAAGAGATTAAAAAAATCAGAGACAAAGAAGTAGATTTAGAAAGTACTGGTAACTAATTTCCCATGATCATCGGTCCAAAACAAAGCTGGAAAAAAAAAACAAGGATAATAAAGCTTTACAACAACATTCAATTCAGAGATAGAAAAAACAAATGAAAAAAAATGAGAGAGAGAGAGATTTACAGAGTATTGGCAAGGTGAATATCAACTTCGAGAGCTTTAAGAGAATCTTTCAACGACTTTCCCATGGCCACAATTTTCCTGAAAATTAACTCCCATTCAACAGAAGAAAAATCCCAGGAAAAAAAATAAAAAAGCAGAATAAATCTCCAAGTCGGTGGAAGTATGTAAAGGATTTAGAAACCAAAAGGGTAAAGGATTGATTTTTAACTCTGTAGACTAACAGTCCACCATGAAACAAACTTTCTCTTCTAACAAAGAACACACCCTGATCCAATTTAAATAGAATTACAAATAAAAAATTAGTGGATCATACCAATTCTTGTGTTGTTTGCATCTCAGTCACTTGCACTAAGTATGTTTTTATGCCTTCAGCTTCAAACACGAAGAAATGGTCCCACACCATATCTGATTGCCTTCACAAAATGCAGACAATTGCTAATAACCTTGTTGCTGCAACTAAAGGTTTCTTATCAGGTTCTCATTCTTTATATTCCGCCTAGGGCCAGAGTACATTTTTTTCCGTATCAGTCCAACCACCAATATAAATACTTGAAGCAATAACAGACCTATTGGAAACTCCAGAAATCATACTTTCCGGAAAAAAAAAAAAGATCATGATAAAAACAATTTTAATTTAAATCACAACTTAGTTGATTCACACAATTTTAATTTAAGCAGTGATGGCTTATAGTCCTAATCCGAACAATTTAAAAAGGAAAATTAGACCTAAGGGCATGTCCTCTACCCCAAACAAATAAAAAAATATCCAATGCATTTATACGGGAAATTATAGAACATGTCGTATTAATGTCCAAGAAAACTCAAGAAATAAGAAGTGGCACTGCAAAAAAACAGGCCCAAATTAAACTATTAGAAAAATGAGGTGACGGCCTACAGTATTGTCGAGAATTTTCACAATCACATATTAATGACTCGCCGCACTTGATAAAATCATGTCTCAACTATTTATGATCGAAAAATTAAAGCCAATTAGATAAAGATAACCAGCAAAAAAAAATCAAAATCAAATGCATAAATTCAAAATAAGCCAAAATCAAATGCATAATCAAACGCCCAGGTACACCCCATCTCTCTCTCTCTCTCTCTCCAACACATACACACACAGTCAAACCCACAAATCCTTGAGTATCCATGTTTCATAGATTAGCGGTCTAGTGGATAGTCAGAGAAAAAACAGAGGGAAAAAAGGGTATTGCTGGGAAAAACAGAAGCATCGCAAAACATATGGCTGAAGCGGACGCAGCTCCATTGGCTTTGAAGGCTGATTTTGCATTTAGTATGTGATGTACTGAATTTCTTATCAATTAAAAAAAAAATCTGGGCATTGATATGTGATTTATGAAAGCAGATTTTTCAGTTGTTGTTTTATGCTTTATTTTGGTTCTACTTACAAAATGTTGGTACCCATTAATACTTACTTAACTATCACTCAAATACATAATCCAAGTACCCGATGTACAAACGAAGCCAGTTTGTTTTCTAACTTAAGGACTTAATTGATCATTGCTTCAAATTCCCAAATTCAATTCTAATAAGCGGGGATGCAAATAACTCATTCATAAGCATTTTGATGTATGTTCACACCTTGTTCACACTGTTCAAGGAATGGTAGGATCAAAGCTCCTACACTCCATTGAAGATTTCTGTACACCATCACAGAAAAAAAACCTTAAAGGACACCCAATCTAAATGTAACCGGAACCAACGTCTTGAATGCGTATTGGATCGGTATCATGCCCGAGAACGTGTTGTTCTCCAAGGACAAAGCTGACAATTTGGGCATGAAACCCATGAACCCGGGTGAGTGAAGAGACCCGATGGGACTAACCCACTGAGGTCCACCACCTTCTGTCCTTAGAGAACTTTCTTCCATTAAATTCAAAAACCTCACTGTGTGTGCTGCTGAAAACCCCCATGTTTATGTGCAATGTCATGAAAACCCCCATCAAATTGCTCTTAGCCTGAAAACCCCCATGTTTATGCGCAATGTCATGAAAACCCCCATGTTTCAAAAGTCGGTCATTGGTGAAAGGGATTCGTGTGTGTGAATATGAATGGTGTGTGTGCTGCTAAGCGATTGGAGAGAGAGAGAGGAAGAGAGGGGGAGAGGAAAATACCTGGGCTGAGCTGTCGCTGGTCGCCGCTGGTGTGTGTGCTGCCCCTGAGAACGTTGGTGTGAATGGTGTGTGCTACCACTGAGCCATGGCAGATGAGTGAGAAGGGTCTGGGTAACGGTGTAAGGGTAGCGTGTAAGGGTACCGCTGTGTTGAGCCATGAGCCATGGCAGAGGAGGTGACTGGTGAACAGTGCAAAGGTGGGTAGCGTGTAGGGGTTTGTTTCATTTGGGCGGGATTTATTTTTTATTTGAGATGAAATGTGAACCATCGGATCAAATCAGAAGAATTGAGGTGAAATTTAGGCATTTGAATTAAAATTAGATTTAATCTGAACCGTTCTTGTGCTTTCCCAAATGAATTGAAATTGAATTAAATTTTTAAACAAAAAAAATTCAAATTGAATTCTATCTTATTATTATAGATTGAAATCAAACTAATCCATACTATTTTTCAAAAATTTCGATAAAATTTCATCTAAAAGTAAGAGCCGAGAAAAATATAAACATGTCTACGGAACTTACAATCATACATAATAATCTTCATAATACACCGTACCACCAAATAAATTCACATAAATAAGAATCCTTTGGTTTGAACATTCCATATTTTGAAGTATCGGTCAATAATAAAATTGCAACCCTTAGCAATAAAACAAAACCAAAACAGTATGTATGGTAAAGTATCTCAGAGAATCCATCTACCCATAGAGAACTATTGAGTATTTTCAGCCTTCCATGAGTTGGGGAAAACAAAAATCTATAATACATGAAACAATGTGAACCACCGTCAATGGACTCATTAAACATTAATCCAAGCATCAGAATTTTAAGTGAACAAAAAAATTCATATTCAACTAAAACAATTTAAAATAGCAACATAAGCAAACAACAAAAAAGATGGTGTGTTAATTGAGATGAAATTCATGAAAATAAAATTTGAGAAAAATAATAAATTCACTTCATTCATGATACCTTATCTACACCATTCGTAGTGTATATAGAAATTCAATAGTATGTCATAGTCTCTATGTAAATAATCAAACCACCAACCATGCACCAAAGAAACCCATTCCCAACCAATCGATCCACTTCGTGAAAATTTCCAAACAATAAAAATCATAGCCTCTTCAAACTCACCTTATTGCAAGAATTGTGCTGTGCGCGCAAGTGAGGTGCATGAGAATTGGTACAAATCTACTTATCATTAAAAAACACAAGAATTTAAAGAAAACACAACTCAATTCATTTATCGAATTCAATAGCATACTCCAATTCTACTTTAACAAAATCATTTATCAACTACCGCGACAACTCAGTAATATCATCAAACAGACTATGTCGCAATGAGTGTGGATCATGGTTTAGAAAGAACTAATTTTCCATAAAACAAAGAAGCCTAGAAAGTAGAAACCGAACCCACCTTCTTCCTCTTCTTTATTAAATTTTTTATATGTATCCTGTTAATTGCAGTGACTGTCAATGTGCCTGCCTACAAAATTAAGGAAACCCATAATTCAGTAAAGATAGCAGGGAGTAAGAGAGTGTCTACAATCGAAAACTCAGACAACTCGATTCCACAAAAAGATTTACCAAAAATATTTGAATACATTAATTTCGAGTTCTTTTCATGCAAGCAATACAACAAACACCTTCTGCACGTGCCTACGCCACTTTCCAAATAACTGTCCACAAATACACCAAAACCACATAATGCCTTCAGACACCTTTTGTGATGATTCTTCAATGTAAATATAATGTTTGGAAGGCCATAAATATAGCTACTGTACCCTAACAGTGCACACAAATTTGGAGCAGCACCATTATTTAGATGTAAATGAAACCCACTCAAGCGTAATAACTAACGTACGTTTCAGCTATCAAATAGATATTGATCAAGCAACGCCTACACAAAGTTCCAAGGGATCCATTGCTCCAAATGACGATAACACAAAAGAGACACATTGCTCCAAATGATGACAATTGAAACACCACATGATATATTTATTTCGCAAATATTCAAGATAAATGTCGTCTCAATCTCTCAATTTCAAACTAAAGCACTAACAGTTCACATGATATATTTAACATGATAATTTAACAATAGAGTACCTCTCGGAGGCATTTCAACAAACAGTTCAAGTACACTAACTGAAACACCCAAAGTGATCCAATCCAAGAAAATGGATGGGGAATCTGGCGATACCCTATTCATACCATTAGTGTCAAGGATATTGAAGTTTTCTTAGATAATGCTCACAGATTGAACTATATTTTTGTTATGCTACTGGCGGGGTCGTTGGTGGGTCTCCATGGTGGTGGTCGTTGTTCAGGCTAGTAGATAAGAGAGTGAAGAGAGAAAGATAGAGTGGTGAGAGAAAGATAAGATAGAGATTGGGGAAGAGAAAGGGGTTAACAAACGCATGAGAGAGAAGAGATAGGGAGGAGAGAGAACCGAGAGAGAGGGGAATAGAAAGTACCTAGCGGCTGGAGATGGTGACCCCGGTAGGTGGCGCTGGTGGTTTCGGCAGATGACGCTGGTGGTTTCGGCTCTAGTGGGTCTGTCTCTCTTGGTGGCTTACAAAGTGAGAGAGAGAGAGAGAGAGGCACTGAGCGAGAGGTGAGAAAGAAGAAGACAGTACGCTTAATTGGGGTTGTGTGTTGGACTGGGGTAGTGTGTGTGTGGGGTTAAAATGGGCGGGAGATGATATTTACGTGGGATGTATTTTGAGCCTTTGGATTAAGTTGAAAGAATTGAGATGAAATTTGGACCTTTAAATTAAAAGTGGATTTAATTTGAGCCGTTCTTATGCTTTCCCAAATGAATTAAAATTGAAATAAATTTTGAAGTGAAAATGGATTCAAAATTGGTCTATCTTATTATTATAGATTTA
>CAUOFW020006238.1:0-24588 GCA_963454935.2 Ilex paraguariensis | reverse complement strand
GGGATGCCTCCTGAAGTCCCTGGGTTCAGGTAAGCCCCTCCGTTTCCCGGGCGTCGTGTAGATGAGTTGAGTCCTCCTCGGATTCATCTCCCTTCCTCCGTCTGGACAAACCTCGTCGGAGGTCGTCCAGGGCCAAACGGCCTCGCCTTCCTGGAATGGTTGTCAAGATGGCATTCGCCGGCTCTGGGTCGCTTCGGGGCCCTGGAGCTTTCTGCTTTGTGATCCAGGGGTTCCTCAGATCCTTTGTCTCCGCCTCATGGACGGGGAGCCCTCGGGAAAGGAATGAATCCCTCGACCCTCCGCCTGAGGCGGCAAACTCGTCGAGCCGGCTAAGGACGTTTACATTGTCCTTCTCCAGCTGACGTAATCTATCGCCAAATTTCTCTTCTATCACCTCTACCAGCTGACGGGCCAAGGGGGCTGATCCTCCTGACCTGATCCCCATACTGGTTTGGGGGGTTACCCCCCTTGACCGAGTAGAGGCACTTTTAATCGTACTGGTGCGATCCCTCCCTCCGTGATGGCAGGGAGCTTGCAACTCATGACTCCTTTGGTGGGGTCCTTTCCCTTTTTGTCTGGTGTTCACCATGGTCACTGTTCTTTATAGAGAAAAGATTAGGAAAACTACTCGTTTCCCACAGACGGCGCCAGATTGTGCGTGCAAGATCCTGCACGATATAAAAATATTGGGAACAGATCTCTCCCCTGGTGAACTCTGAGTGGGCCGGTGGAGCGGTCAAACACGCTGCTTGAAACAGCCTGCAAGGTACGGTGGCAACCTGGAACGACAAAAGAAGATCCTGGGAAAGGAAGAACAATCCTGTACGTGTGAAAGGTTTTCCTGGAACAAAGAAGAACATGTTAGAAGGGTGCCGGAGTGTTTTCCGGCGTATCCCCTCCGACGGTCTAGTCAGTCTTTGAATGAGAGAGAGGAAGAGGAAAACACTGAGAAAGTCTGTATTGTAGTGGAGAGTTTGTGATTGCATACCCGCTTTGCCTTTTGGGAGGAGTATTTATACCTTAGAAGCTCATGATTGCTGTCAGCGTGGTCAGTAGGTGATTATCAGGCACAGGTAGCGTGTGTATTGATTTGATGAGGAATGTCTTCTCTAATTGACTGCTCGGGGTCCCGAGCAATCAATGTTGAGTCGTCGGGATGCCGACGGTACAATATGCTCCTTTCGGGAAGGATGTAATAAATGCTCTGTAATAGGAGCATTTATCGCCTTTCATATCCGAACCTTACCGCATTGAATGCGGTCTCGTCAACAGAAGGGTGCAATTAATTGTTTGCTTCCCAAAGCGCATGTCAGCAACAGCATGCGGTTTGTCTGTTTTTGATGTGATATCGTATGCCACGCGTCCGTCACGTATTGGCTATGACTTCTGTATTCCAGCATGTTCTGACATTACTTGTGTAAGACGAGGTCATGATGAATAGTCTAGACTGGCATAGGCTGATGTCCCGTACGTCAGTAGCTTTATCTGGGAGTAGAGGAAGCGTCCAGGATGGAGTGACCCTCGGCACCGAGGGAAGGCTCTCCTCGGGGACCGAGGGGTGGTGTGTTTCCGAGGTACACGGTGACCGAGGACACGTGTTGTTGTATAATACACCGAATGCATGATCCTTTAAGAGGTACCTCGGGGGAGAGGACGCTCTTCGCCGATGGTGCTTACATCCGGGCAACACTGTTTCCGAAAACCCGAGGACACGTGTCTTTATCTTAGGGCTTTTCAGAAGAGTCCCATCAAGTATTTACCAAAATTTCTAATTCTATTTACCCCATAAAATGTTGGGATTTAGATCCCTTAAAGTACATTTTTCTTTAAGCTTCCTCCGGTAAATCATTCACTATGAATTCAAGTAAGATTCATTCCAAATAAGCACGTCTCGCATCGATACCCGATAGATGATTTACTATTAAAAAAAATAATGTTACTGGATAAGATTTAAATTCGAAATGGAGATTTCAATAAGAAATGGCGCATGCAGACCTGATTAGCCTATTCGAGTCCTTAGCATGGCACATGTTAGGTAGTGCAATGTGAACAAAATGAATTAATGAAGGCCGTGATGGATTGAAAAATGTGATAGTCTTTTACATAACTTTGAATTCAAGTAGGGTTCAAAGTCTTTTACATTTTCCTTCAAGCTTCGTCCTGTAAATCACTCACTATGAATTCAAGTAGGGTTCACTTAGAATAAGTATGTCGCACATCAATATCCGGTAGATGATTTACTATTAAAAAAAAATGGAAAAAAAAATAATGTTACTAGATAAGATTTAAATCAAGGGTGACCTGAGACATTTTGAGACCTAAAGTAGAAATAATGTGGTCTTTTTATTTTTAATATTAATAATAAATTTAATTTTTAATTTTTTTAAATACAAAAATATTAATTAAATTTTTTATATTCAAGTTTTTGTTATCATATTTGTAGTTAATGGTAAGAGAAAAGAAGTATGATTGAAAAATTATGATAGTAAGTTTAAACTTAACTTTTTTTAGGGTTAAAAATAAATTTTTTAGTAACTTTAGTGTTATAGTTAGTTTTTTTTTTCTTTATTTTAAAAATAAATTTTAGACCCTTTTAATTTCACAGCTGAATTAATAGGCTCAATTTACTTAAGTTGAATTTTTTTTTATAAATTATTTTTGATATCTAAAAATTTGGGACCTTCTTTAAAAAGGGGCCTAAACCCCAATTTTTTTTGATAATACTGTTGAACCGCCCTTGATTTAAATTCGAAATGGAGAATCAATAAGAAATGACGCATGCAGATCTGATTAGCCTATTCGAGTCCTCAGCAGTGCACATGTTAGGTAAAGCAATGTGAACAAAATAAATTATAATCAAGACTTTGGTGGATTGAAAAATGTGATAGTCTTTTACCTAATTTTTTTTTTCTTTTTTTCCCCATTTTGATATGATATAATAAATTTTGGATTTGGAACAATCATGATTTGATTATTTGATCAAGTAATACATATTCTAGAGTCGAGTATGGAAATCAACTTTTTCGAAATATAGTAAGAATGCTAATCTTACATATTACATTACCTACGAGAACCTTGTACAGACTGGCTACAACATTTTAACCCTTTTTTGTAGGATACAGTAAGATAATTTAGGGTTATGTTATTTTCATTCTTGTTAAATTCATGTTAATATTTATGTCAATAAAAAAATATAATTCTAAAAAAAAATCATATAATACTATGTAATTTTTTTTTAAAAAAAATGAGTAAATACCTATTTTTTACTTATAATTTATATCTATATCTATTTATACTACTTATAAATGGTAGCATCTGTGAAAAAATTTTAATTTTCTATTTTACCCCTAATTATTATACTAAAGTCAATTATATTTACCTATATACTTTCACCTAATTTTTATTTTTTATTCTTAATTGAATTTTAACTTATTTTGGACTCTTTTATAAGGACTTATAAATTATTTTGAACTCATTTAGTAGTAGTACAATTACACATAATTTTTTTTATGTATATAAAAAAAGAAAAGTCTTTATATATATATATATATATATATATATATATTATACACGTGTAATTACCAATTTTATTTACACAATTAAATATATATTATATTTTGTTTTTTAGTATGAAATAATATAACAATATTATAAGTGATCTAATCAATTTATTTAACAAAAGAAAAATTAATAATTCTATAATATGGTTAGATAAACAAATGACTAAAGGGACTGGAGATAACTAAATAAATGACAGATTAGTTGTTCAAAAATTTATAGAATAAATGAATAATTAAATTTAATAATAATAAAAATATGAATTAATTATTTGACACTTATTTTATTCTTTAATTTAATTACTCACATAATTCAAATTTTTTTTAAAAAAAATATTATTTAAATTTGTTTAAGCGCAACACACTTCGTGCATTGCTAATATTAGTTAAATGTATTCTTTGTATTCAATACTAACACCACTCTTTTATTATAAGTTTTCATTAATTGTCTAATTTTTAAGTTTTGTATTATGATGAGTTCGTATGTTATTTGTGTGGACGGGGAAAGTTGTTGGCAACCCCCACGGGGTGTCAATTTTTGACTAAGACTCGAACTAAATTCGACACCAATTCAAAAATAAATTGGTTAAATTAAAATTTGACATGAATAACACGATTAATGAGTACAATAGATAGAAAATAATTATTTAATAAGTATTATATATAAAAAAATAAAAATTTTATAATTTTTTAAATTGTATTATATTAGTTATTGTGAAAGTAAATAATTTATTATTAACAGAAATATTGATACAAATCCGACACATACTGATACAATACAAAAATAACATGATCAAAAATAATACAACATAAAACTGATACGACACTGCTGGTGGACAAATGAAGGACACGACACGAAAGACACGCTTAGGCCCAATTACAGAGACTAAGTACTGACTTGCAAAAGTCTTGGTCTAACATTTTACTTTTCAAGTTCTACGATGTATTTATTGCATGTTGAACAAAACTTTTTTCGACTAATATTATTTGTACTTAAAAATTAAATTAAATTTATTGATATAATGATATAACTTTAGTAGAACTATTAGATAAACACCAAATTTCAATATTTGATGGGTCTTACAGTCAATCCAAAAGTCATAATAAATTAGGTTAATAAATTAAATCTCAACAGGAATGCTTATTGTTTTCAATTCTCTTCAACAACCCTATTCTAGTTAATTGGTGACAGATGTTGCTTTCTAAGACAAAATAATTTTAGGACAAATGACACTTTATACCTTAAAAGATTTTTACATTCTCAATTTATTTTTTTAAAAATTAAAATTATAATATTGCACTTTCAATCAAACAAAAAAATAGCAATGAGCTCCAATTTAAAGAAAATTTAGTACAAAATTTTCATTAAAAGCACTTAAAAAATCGGTATATGCAAATAATTGTGTATAAAAATAAGATAATATGATAAATACAAAAAAAAAAAAAAATGTTGGCAAACGTGACAAAGCATTTGCTTTTGAAATACATTACTACCTTTTTATCTAATAAAGGATGTAATATACAAATTTTACCATTTTAGAGTATAAATTAAAAATTTTGGGATGAAAAGTGTAATTCACCCACAATCTAGTACCGAGCCTAAACCGTGTTGGCAGACTGAACCGGCAGTTGACGAAGACCCTCTTCACAAGTCAGTCAACTATAAATTTTTTTTTGCTGGGTCGGTCAGTCAACTGTAAATTTCTAATTATGTCATTTTCACATAAAAAATTAATAAAAATAATGTTACATAAATTTAAAAATTAGAATTAAAAATAATTAATAAGTAAACTATAGGTAATAATGAGATGTAAAAGGGACTTAAAAGGTAAACAAGTAAGAATTAATTCGGGGATCAAATGACTTATGATATCGTGCTCTCGTGTCACATGACAATATTTTAGGACAAATCTAATGTTAAATGTTTCGTGTTGATTTAAGAATAATAGGGCTACCTATAGTTAGACTTCGCGGCCCTGCTTCCAAATCTTCTAGATACGCATTTGATGTGCACAATCTTCACACTATGCAATGGTAATGAATTATAAATCTACCATACAATCTAAATAGAATAGATTCGTAGACCGGGCGACTGATCCGTTTTAAATTTAAAATATTTCTATAGGGCCTTTTCCTATTCCTTCTATGTCGCAGGGTTAAAACCAAAAAATATTTGTTTTTTTCTAGAGGTTTTCTCACGTTTTCGATAAAATCTTCTCGTAAAAGTATTTTAACCAGATTTTCAGTGATATTAGTAGATGCTATTCGAACCACTCTTTTTTTATCCATATCAGCATTTCGTATAGAGGTTATTATGTCAGCAATAGTGTCCCTACCCATGATGAACTAAAATTATTGGTGCCTCTACTCATCTACTAGCCCGTCCCAAAATTATCAAACTTCAAAGATGATCCGGGGAATAAATGTCATTCAAAACAAAAAAAAAAACCCCATCCAACCCTTCCCCAAAAATTAGAAGTTTAATCAACGTTATGTATAGATTAGATTTTTGAGTTTAACATGTGAAAATATTTTTAATAATTAGGGTGACGGAAAGTTTTGGAAACAAAACCTCCTACTTTGATACTAATATTAAATAACGATTTATTTTATAAACTTAAACTATTAGAGACGGTATAATTTAATTATTTATATTTCAACAAAAATTGCTAATCAATCATATCTAAAAAATTGTGGATCGATACTAGAAAACTCTGGGATCAATTCTAAAAAGGTGTGATTGGTCCCAAGTTTTTGGATCAATTCTTAATCGACCCTACTGAGGCGTAACCTGATGCTTGATGGTAACTTCCTTTCCGATAAGATCCAAAAAATATTTTTAATGCCCTATAAAAATCCCATTAAATAAATAATCAAGGGTTAGTTTTGTAAAAGAAGCTCCTACCACCCCTAATAAATTATGGGATTCTAAACCTTATAAAAGTCCTCCATATATTCTTCCTAATATCCCACTAAACTTACAAATCCTTTCTCACCCCCAAGTCTCCCTCATTTCTTCCCACCCAGAGAGCTTTTCCCTTGTGAGTGACTATACATATCATATGGATCAAACCAAGCACCATAACATCCAAACTCTGACTCAGTTCAGCCAATTCTACTTTCCCAAGATTGCTATTCAAGTTCTTCTCTCTGTATCTATATTTTCCTTCCTATTTTCCAATTCCTCTCTGTTTCCTTTCCTTCTCCATACTTTCAACACCTATGCTTTTGCAACTGACAGGAACTACATATTCCTGCTTTGCAATGGGATTCTGGTTTTTCTCATCGGAAACTCCGGCTTGATCAGCAATTCTCCATGGCACGCTGATAAAATGGGTGGTTCAGTGCACGAGGCTACTGCTATCGCGGAGTCGAGAGAGGGTCAAATGTACACAGCTTTTCATCCGCAAGTGGAGAGATCGTCTCCGCCGCATGCTGATATGAAAGAAAATCAGGTGAAGAACAACACTGGTAAGTCTCAGAGACCATTAACAGAATCACCAGATAGAAAGGCAATTGTTATAGAAGAAGCTGATATGGAAGTAGAAGAACAAGGGAGGGAAAATGGGATTTTGGTTATGGTTGGAGAGAGTGAAGACTTGATTGCAGAAAATGTAGATGCCAATGACCAAGCATATCAGTTTCATGATATTGAAGAAGAGGAAGAGGAAGGAATTGGGTCGTTGAGTGCAGAGGAATTAAACAAGAGATGTGATGATTTCATAAAGAAGATGAGAGAAGAAATCAGAATTCAGTCCAAACAACTAGTTATGTTTCAGAGTCTTTGATTAATAAGCTAACACTGTAATCATTAATCTGTTATAAATAGTGACATGTGATTTTCTGTCACAAATTCCACCTCAATTTTCTATACCTGTTTGGTATTTGTATGAATTTTCAGAAGAACTTTCTGTTTCTCAAGATAAATTTCAGTTATCAACAAAGTCTTTCTAACACTTGTTTTTTTATTCAACAGTTAGGAGTGTCTGGGTTATATTACACGTACCTTACCTAATCTCCTCTCCAGTTTCAGACCATCCATGTCGAAAATAAGATATTCACAAGGGATAGCCTGAGGACGAGGGTTGCCAATTTCTGACACTTCAGCTTAGCTGAAATTACACAAATTTATCAGTTGAGGCCATCAGAAAGCACAGTTACCTTACTGGTTCTCAAAAATATTTGTTTTCTTTCATTGAATAAGCAGTTAATGTAAGGCTTTCAGAAGTCCACCTGGCTTCGATGAGTTCAATACAAATAGGGTGAGTTCAATAGAAACTATCGACTACTTTGGCCTTGTGAAGGCGGCTCTGGGTAAACAGGAAATCCAACTCTATGAAAAAAAAAATTGTATAATAAAGTAGGAGCGTTTAAAACGGAAATTTTTTTTATTGCTAGTAAGAACGCAAGGGAATGAATTTTATCCCCTAACGAGTGAAGTGCCAAGGCCCTAACAACATTTTTTTTTCTTTTAATTCTCTCGTTGACAGATCACTTGTCATATATTAGTGAGAGACTCACTTGTATATATCAGTTCCATTTGAATTCACATTAGATGATCCATCAATGAGAAAAAAAAAATGTATCAATGGAAATTCAATCAAATTTGAGAATTTTTAGCAGCTTTAATTAATAATTAGTGCGACTAATGGAACTCCTAGCAACTAACACAGCAGTCCCCAAATGGTTTTAGAATTGATTGCTAAATTCAGGTTTACGATTCAATCAGACAGGAAAATCAAAGAGAATCTTTGCTGGGACTAATAAATCCTAGATTTTAATTTTCTTACCCAAGATATATGGTTGTGAACATCTTTGTATTCATTATTTCGTACATGTGATTGTGATATTTTAGGTCCATACCCATTTTTTTTCAAAGGAAGAAGCTACCAAGCAAATATCTCATTGACTTGGGGTCTTCCACAAGATGACAATTTGAGTTTTAAAATATCCAATATGCCTCACATGAAAGACAAACACCAGTGAAATAAAATAATCATCCATGCTTCACTATTCACACACACATATGTTGGTGTAGAATTTTTTATTTTTATGTTTTATTTAGCGGTTAGAGTGTCTAGGCTAGTTTACGTGCACTTCAATTAATTATCTCCCCGGTTCAGTTAAAAGCAGATTATCTTCGCCGAAACTAGGATATTTATAAAGAATAAATCTTTTGTGGCCTAATCCCAAAATTCAAACTCATGATATCTGATATCCATCGTCTGATTAATAATAATACAAAAAGTAATGATTATGATCTGATCGCTTCTCACAACGATGCTCACATGCCAAGTGCCAAGTGCACCTTTTTTAGCAGTAAAACAATAGCATGTGATAGATATTTATTAATAAATGTTTTTCTTTTGTTCTCACTATTTAACGTATAATTCTTTTTAAAACAAAATTACAAGTCTACATAAAATTGTCATTATTACTTTGAAAAACTCCAAAATACTTATTATATAATTGTTTTGAAAAAGTTTCAACAACACACACACACACACAGAGAAAAGGAGTAGGGTTGTCGTCTTCTAAATGGGTGATGGGTGATGGGTGATGGGTGATGGGTAATGGGTGAGTTCTATTTCTTGTCCATTATTGTTGAACAGATTGTGGTATGCCAACAATGGCATTAGGCACACATTGTATCATATAAGCAAAGGCACGAGCAAGCTTTTGTATCAAGTCCTGTGCGGTGATATAGGGCACACATAGTCTATTAAGATCAACCAAGGAGAATAAATGAATCTAATCCTCACAAGTTTTTTGAGGTCTTTTTTAGATCCTCAAATCATTATCAAAGTCTATGGTATCGAATAAAAAAATTTAGTACTATACTTTTGAAATAAAAAATTATAACTGTTCAAAGGAATCACATGATTCATTATCGGTATAATTGTTTAACCCATGATCATGATCATAGATATACATGATTGATTGGATTAGACAAATTTAATTCAGCACCACCGAGTGGGGTGGTCCAGCAGGGTACCGACCAAACTTCTCACCCTAAGGTTAGAGGTTTGAGTTTTGGTGTCCATATTAGGGCTCGGTGATTGACTGATGTATTAGTCTAGCTAAATTCTTTCCCGAGAAGAGCAACAAGCGAGGTCAGATGTCTCATGATCCCACTAATGAAGATCTATCGGGATAGTCTTTAGACGCTCTCCTTTGCCCCCTACCTCCTTTTCAATTATCAAAAAAAAAAAGACTCATTTAATTCAGCACCTCAATGAATCAATACATTTTACAACCCCCAGTTATCAATACACTACACACTAGTAGATCATATCTCAAGTTTTCTCTCACTTGGAAAAAATTCCCACTACTTCACTATGTGCAAGAACCAAAGTATATTCCTTTTATATGTGGTGATGGATGTATCACCATAAAGTTCAAAAGTAATCACTATACAACAAAATCAAAACAAATTAATGTTACCATCAAGTGTTAAAACAAATCAATACTACAGTGGAATTTGAAAGTGACCCCAAAAGAATGGTAGAATAAAACCCTCAAAGTTCAAGATCAATTCCTGTCTTTGACAAGTATTGACCCTCTGATCTCTAGATTACGAGAGTTGGGTAGTCTAATACGCCAAATACCGTCAATTTTTGCAAGACAAATAATTTAAAATAGGAAAAATAATTTCACTGGAATTTTAACCGACTAGGGTGATAAATCAGTTAAAAAGGCTAGGTCTATGGGGGAGACAGAAGTTCGACAAAATTTGATCGGTTTTCAATTGATTATTAAAACAATGGTTTTTTGTACTCCATATCTTCAAAGATTAAATTTTTCATATTACACCTTCAATGTATGAAAAGTATTATAATATGCCCATTTTTGTTAGATTTTGTTATTTTTTTCGCTAAAATCTAACCTATTAATACTAATGCAACACTTTTGATATATTAAGAATATAATATAAAAAATTTAATCTTTAAAGATACAAAGTGAAAATTTTAAAATTTTGTAAGGTACCAAGTGTAATTCATCCTCAACACAATAATATGTAGTCCCCACAAGTTAACAAGATACCAGCATACAGGATTAGAATTAATTAAACCTGTCCCTTCAAGAAACTTAGAGCTGGGCATGGCTAAGGTTGTAACTTGAGCGGGCAAATCCAATTTCAATTCGAACTCAATCTAAAAAAATTAGGGTTTGGGCTAAGATTTTTAATACTTGAGTTAGGCTTGGGTCAAAAAATCTCAACCCAAATTTAATTTGGGTAGACCTAGGGTTGAGCCATCGGGTTCAACCCGAATTAATACTATATAAATATAATTTTATCTTAGGGTTAATATCAACTCAAGTGTACGCCTCCCTCAGACCCTCACTCACTCTCAGTCTCTCTCAAGAATTCTGGTTGTGCAAGAATTTTGTTTAAGCAATGAACTTTATGTTTAAACAATGAACTCTACGTTTGTGCAAGGATTCTGATTGTGTTTATTTGTGTTCTGTATGGTTGTGGTTGCATTATCTCAAACATTGCATTCTTAATATTATGATTTTTATGTTAAAAACTTGATTGAAGTAATTCGAAATAAGTCAGAAATCATTAACCCGAATTCAAGCCGAACATGCACAAATTAAACTCGGGCAGTGCTTGGGTTAAGTTTCTCAACTCGATGTAAGGTTAGAGTTAGGATTAGGGTTAGAATTGAAAATTACATACTTAGGGTTGCACTAGGGTTAACTGTCCAATCCACCCGACCTGCCCGAGTTGCACCCCTAGGCATGCTCTAGTTGGAATTTTGAAAAAAAAAAATTCATGACAAAACTTATATAGAATTTTCCGGGTAAGGTGACAAACCTTTGTTGTCAAAACCATTGAGCTGTAGTCAACAGACCCCAGCACTGCTAGTCCACGAGATTCTTTTATCTTCCATTGCTGTAGTTTCAATAAAATAGAAAATTAGCAAGTGTTAGTAGGACAATGAGACATGGAGAACTTGAAAACATGTCAAGAGCAAATATTATATTACCCATCAGAGTGGACCTTGGTGTAGCAGTAAGGTTTTCGATTACGACCTTGATGTCGGGAGTTTAAATTGTGGAAACAGTCTCTCTGCATACAAGGTAAAATTGTGTACATTTGATCCTCTCTAAATCTTATAGTGACGAGTGCACTGGATCACCTTTTTATTCATTTTGAGAGAAAAATAACAGTGAATGTAAAACATTGCTAAATCTCAATGTGGAATAGTTGAAAAAAAGAAAAAAGGCAAACAAGGCAATTAAATGGAAAACAAGAAAAAAGCAGACTGGCCATGGAGGAGTATTGCATCTTCTGCTTAAGAAAGCTTGAAACAAGCATTCTTCAAGACAACACAAAGAATATCAGTTTACATTTTCAGTGGAAATAATGACTCCTGACTCAGGACATCCACTCACATTTACTCAACTGGACAAGAGTTGAAATAAGAAATCAACAGGAGTAATCATTCATATTTCCCAATTGTCATAAAAAAATTTTAACATGTCGTGTTATTTGAATTCGTATCTTGTTCAGCTAGGTTTGTGTGTTTTAACTAAATTCGTGTCTACTTATTCACTTAACAGGTCTAACAGGGTTCATTTGTTTACCATCCAAAGCTGCTAAAGTTAAATTCAAAACCAATATGTCAGTTTCGGGTTCACAAGGCATGTGTAGAATTACATTTTGAGTCACATTTCATGATTTTATGGTTTGGTACAAGATCATAGATCTGATGAGTCAGTTCTTTAAGAGAAAGAGATGATAGGGCTGCAAGAACATTTGTTTAGGGCAACAACTCTGTGCAAGGAAGTTGGCAAAATAGCCCCGCAACTTCGGGAGAACGGCGCCTCCTCACAAAAGGGGTCGCAGTGACCAACCCGGATAACTGTTTCACGCAAAAAGAAAAATGCGATGCAAAAATGCCTTTTTTCTTCAAGTGTAACTCCTTTCATTTCAACAAAATGTCCCACAGCTTCCAAAATGGATGCCTCAGAATCACTAGATACCCCAATAATCGAATTCCATGAAACTTTATGATGTCCAGGCATCAAGGAAAACACTGTCTTCCTTCCAGTGATAGATCCAATCTCTCCATATAAAAGCAGAACATCTGAAAATGAAACATCCATAGCAAGTCCCAACTCAAACCCTCCACAAACTGAGACAAGACAAAGCAAAGTCTGCATACCAGAGAAAAAAAAAAACAGATGGGGAGATGGGTTACTGCAAGTCCTCTTCCTGAATGAACACAGGCTGCAGTTTGTATATGGAAGGAGCGGGATGAGCATCCAACATGGGTCTTGATTCAGTGGAAACGCGGTCCCTAATCAAGCCCATCAAAGCCAACATCTTTCTACTAGAGTTTGTTTGCTCTTTTGATGCCTGATGAGAACTTCTGTAGCTGAATCTGGTAGACCACAATATGAAAAAAGGAAAATCACAGCAAAAACATAAGCATGCAGCCCACAGAAGTGCTGACTAGGTGATGTACACAACAAAGTTCTCTTTACAGGGAATACGTTTTCAGGTTCTGATGCTGAGGAAGCTTTAAGAATCTTTTTGGGATAAGTAAGCCGGAATTTATTGATTACAAGATACAGCGTTACACAGGAGGAAACAAAAAAAACAACCCTCGACAGAAAAATACATAAGCATTGTAAGACTGAAAAATAACTATAATCAATATACAAGACAGCTGCTATGCCAACTTGAAACAATCAGTAATCAAGCAACTACTTACAACAGAGTGCCTCAAAACAGCCACAGTTTAGCAACAGATATCAGGAAAGTGGCTTGGGGGTGTATTTGGTCCATCTAGCTTCCACATGTTAACAGAACACTTCTATTAATTCGATACCAACCAAGATACGGACAGCCTGGCCTTTTAACTCCTGAGATTCACTATAAAACATTTGGATCAAAGTATTAGGTCGACAGCCGAAGTTACGAGGTTTGCCTGTACAAAGTGCCCGTAATGTACTTATGAGTCCTTAGAAAGAGAGAACTCCATGCAGAACACTAAGAACTGAGCTTTTGCAGGGTCCACGAGTAGACTGAAGAATGATGATACAAAGATCGGAACATGGAAGGGTTCTATTAAAGTTACACCAATTCTTTTTCATACGAACCTTACAAATGGAGGGATTCCACAATTAACACAATTCATGATTTTCCACAATTAACACCAATTCATAATTTTCAAAAGGACCACGAGTCTGCAAGTTGAGCAGCAAAATACCAGTGTCTTCTGTCCTGAAAACAATCATTGATCAACCCCGACCTATACTGCCACTCAATTGCCAAGTGATGACATGCCACTGACTTCATTTTCACTGGAAAGGTGGCCATGGAGATATCTCCCCACTTTCCTTTTGCTCTTGCATATTATTGGACTTATCGGTGAGTGATCTAGTGAACCAGCGGGAATTCCATTAGAATAATGAAGGATGATCTCTCTGCCTCTCTAAGGTATTGTACAGTGCCGTTCATGATCTTGACAAGCTTCTGGCTCATATGTAGCCCAAGACCTTCCCTTGAGACACACTGGCTGTGATGAAACATCTCTTGAATGAACTCTTCTGGGATCCCTGGGGCTGGATGTGTGATTCTACCACATCAATTACATAATCAAATATGAGAAATTTTGTAATATCCTTCCCATATGGCATTCATGTAAAAATTTACATAAATTATCGAAGTTTTGAAATTGCTGAATGAATGATTTTCATAGAGCAAAAAAGGAAAAAGAGGGGAAGTATCCTAGCCTTCACAGGCACATATTTATCATTGTACTAACACAATCATCTTGGAATAGCTGATGTTGTCACAATCAATGAAAAAACGAGAGAAATCCATCGACTATGGCAAGATAGGCAAGGACATATCTGGAATACTATTATAAACCTAAGCAGTGTTCATTGAAATGAATTAAATCAATTTCAAACACGTGGTTTTCAAATTCTGCTACAGCGATCTTATCCATTAGTTCATTGTTGTCATCTAAAACTTGGCTTTGCTTTGAAGTTGATCAATTATGGCATAATTCAACAAAACTAATCAACCTTATGCATGAATATTCATTGTGCAGTCAAAATACAGTGGCAACTAGTGACACAGGGAAGCAGATTAAGGGAACTTCTGCGCTACAGGTAAGCAAGATGAGACCAAAAGAGAGACGGGCTCCCTGTAGCATGTGTAGAGAAACACACTGATTGAACAGACTAGATGCTCAAACTAAATAGGGGAGAAAACTCATACAAAAGACTTGAAACCAAGACTTTGAATAGCCATAGATCTGATATCATGTTAACCGCTAGTTGCTCCATAAGGTTAGGCAGTATGGATTGGGTCAAGTAATGTTTGTCAAGCTCTAACCAGAAAGAATACGAGGACAATAAACACACGCATTTACAGGCGCTAGCTCACACACAAGTTTATTGTTTCTTGATATTATACATGGAAGTGACCCAAGTACTTTGGACAGAAACTAGATGGCAAAAACTATAAATGATTCAGTATCCAGTGAACAAGTTTGAGAATCTGTTTAGTGTGTGGCAAAAGAAAAAGGGAGACAAATGTGACCCTGTTATGGACATCATTTACACACAGCTGAACTTTTTAAATTGCTGCCCACACCTTTGTTGATCAGTTCATTGCACAATTTGGAATCAGAACAATGTCTATCCCAAAAATCCCATCAGTTTTAATGGTGATTAACTTTGTCTGACACGATCTCAGCTCCTTTAGCCATTCTTCTATGCCAACGCATAACTGAATACTGACACCCAAATGCTCTTCACGTATTAGCAGTGATTATGCCACAATTTTCGAGACAAGATCTTGTATGCCCTATATTTGGCCTTCATATCATTGCTGCTTGGCATGTATTTCTCATGGTTTACAAATCAAATTTGAATATATAGCCTTTGTCCAAGGAAGCATACACAGTGGACACGAGACACGAATACATCATGGCATGGACACAACAAACAAATAAATATGTATTATATATAATGTTATTTTGTTTGTCTATATACATGATGTTGTATAACTTACATAAATCTTTTATCTATTGTGCAACACAAAATTCATAACTTATGACGTTGTATAACTTACATAAATCTTTTATCTATTGTGCAACACAAAATTCATAACTTATGAACCATAATAATTTACAATCACCCATCTCTTCTAAATACAACACAAGAAGAATACATAATCATGGTGATTCCTATCATCCTCCCATTCTCCATCCTTTGTAACTTCCCGAGAATTAGAATTTTCCTGACATCCTAAATGAGCATGAAATATAGCAGTTTTTAATTCCCACCTTGGGCAGTAAAAATTGTCCATTTCTGATCAATCATGACTTAAACAAAAATTAGCTCTGTGATCAGAATGATAGTTTGGTAGTGTATGAATGTTAAACTTATGCACAAAATAAGCCAAACCCTATCAAAATTATCACATCAAAGAAGACTGTATTCTGAAAGTTGAAGATCCGAACAAGAGAATTCTAATTCTAATCTCAAAAGTTTGCAACTCTTCCCCCTAATCACTGTGTCATGTGTAGCAGTTGTAGTGACTAGTGAGAGTATCGATCAACTTTTTCTACATTGTTTCTTTGTGCTACATTTATGGCATTAATTATACGTGGAGGTTGGATTGAATCAGGTTATTCCAATTTGGTGCACTGCTTTATTTGTGGAAACATATGGACGCCTTGAAAACCATATAAGGGCTTCCATTTTTTGGGATTGCACTATCAATTGAATAAAAAGAAATAGAAGGATCTTGGATGAAAAAGTTGAGCGGGAGGAATTCCTACGGGAGAGAGTTACGTTTTTAGTCTCTTTATGGACTATGGCTAGTAAGGAATTTCGGGATATTCCTTTCTTCCTTGTTCATCAAAATTGGTTTCGGCAATGTAACTAAAGGGGTGGGCAAAGGGGGTTTCTATTGTAACTTTTTATTTTCACTTTGACTTTTGTTATTTTTAATTTCAGTTTTCTCTACTAGTACTTATGTTGGATTACTTGTCCACCATTTTGTACCTTTATCTTTCTTTCATGAAAGTTAGGGTTCCCTCAAAAAAAAAAAGTAGTTTCAAGTTTGAACTCTTGAAACTCCAAATCTTAGCAAACAAGCAGTCTCCAAATGCAAGTTTCAAGCAGTGTCAGATACATCCTTATGATTGAAGGACATCGTTTGGCATATTCAAATCAGTTCGTTCAAAAACAACACTCATTATGATGCTTGATAAGTCGCACTATTCCTAAAATTGTAACTTATCAGGTTTCAGTCTTTCTGACCAGTAAAAAAATAACATGCTGATAAGTATAAACTCAAATTACCGAAATTCCAGATGAACAACATGCATCTTGGTTCCAATACGTTGTTTTCTTGGATTTAACCTGAGCAGAACTGATGATCCTTCAAATGCAGGAGTAAATAGGAGAGCATTGGTCAGGAAATCTGAAAGGACTTGCTGAAGCCTCAAGTTGTCCCCATACAAGGACATGGATGACACTTCAGCAGGTGAATCATATATGACCTGCACCTGACGCTCACGACTCAGGATCATAACTTGATTTTTAACCACTTCCAGAGCTTCCCCAAGATTAAATTCACGAGTGACCATTTCCATAAAGCTGAAAAAAGGGTCGCAATTATCACAAGGCCGAAAATACCAATTCAAGAAAGGCTAATTGTGCATGCAAAAAAATCACACTGCATGAATGTAATAATTTGAAGAATAAGCAATCGCATGGATGATTTTTGCAACAAAAGATTAAAAATATCCCTTGAAGGCAGGGAAAAAGGTAAATGTGTGAAGAAGGAAGAACAACAACTAATCTAATGAAAGAAAGGCCCCTTAAAAACAGTGGACTATCGTAAGAAAGGGGACTTACGCAGGCGCAAACAAGATTTCATAAAGCCAGATTGTCACCGAACAAATCTTATTGACTTATTATTAGGTCTCTCTCTCTCTCTCCCCCTCTCTCTCTCTCACACACACACAAAGTCTGTCTCTTTGCAGGACCATGTAATTGTCTTCTATTATCCTTGTTTCCTTTTACTTTATCCTTACTTCCTTTTCTCTCTTTTTGTTCTTTTCAGATCATTCTTTGTTGATTTTGTTATCGAACGTGAATCCTTTCATATTTGAATTCAACCATCATTATAACAACTAAAGCTACAACAACCACTACTAATTCTAACAATAATGCCATGCTTATCAAAGTGCCTCAACCAATTATTTGGGATGGGCAACATAAATACTGCACAATCCGACCGGAAAAGAAAATTTTTGTCTCAATCTAAACCATACAACATATACATCCTCTGTCGTTTGATCTATTGGATCCTTTGATTTTGTCCCCCCAGTGTAGAGACCTACAACATTCTGATGCATAACATAAGGGTGTAGAGACCTCTCACAACAGCTAAGAAGCATACCTCACTGCAGCCATGTAGCTGTTTTTGTCATATTCCTATATTCTTACGAATGATCAAGCTATGCCACCAAAAATGATCATTCTTTGTTGGCATAAATCAACAACCACCACTTTATCTACGATCTATTGCTTTTCCGTTTTGATGAGAAACCATAAATTTTATATAAGCAATGTGCAGATACAGGAAGTCTGAAAGATGAGGAATGCCACAAGCTAGAGAGAGAAACAAAACAGAGGAGTATGACTAAATTTGATAAACACCCTGGAAACCCCTACAAAGACCCCATCTGACACTGTAAGAAGTGAAGGAACAAGCTCAATGGGTAAAAAAGTAATCTGCAAACTTCTTGAAATTGCATTTATTCTTTCCCTCAATGTAAAACATTTTCTAGATATCCTATACGCGAATGTATCCTTTAAAAAAAACACCGGATGCTATAATAAACGAACTGAGTCTGTCAGATAAGTGTTGGAATGATGTTCTAGGGACTCCGAACACACCAACAATATACTGTATGAGGCCCTCCTGGTTGAAGCTTGGCCTACAAGGCTACAACATTGGACATGTATTAGACACCTCAGATTATGACTTTTCAATCACTTTAGCAACAGGATGTAATATTACAACCACTTGAGACATTTAAAAAAAACGATTTAATCATAGTTGCATTTGGTTACTATTATACAATCATTTACTCCAAAAGTTTAACCTTCGTGTAACTTAAGTATTTATATTTTAACATGCCCCCTCACATGCAGACTAAAATTTTGAGCCCAACACGTAGAAATCTTTTAATTAACAGAGGCGAGATTTGAACATAGGACCTCCTACTCTAATACCATGTTAAACAACTATCTACTCCAAAAACTTAAGTTTTTAGAGAGGGCGTATTCAACAGTTACAAAGGATATATAAACGATATATATGTAGTTACGAACTTTCACATTCACGTGTCCAAATCATGTCCCAATTCTGCATTTATGCATAGGCTCCAATTTATTTGTAAGCTCTGTTTGGAAAATGTTTCTACAATCTATTAGTCCGAATTGCAGTATTATGTATCTTATATATATATACTTACGCACAGATGGGATGAAATCTTTTGATTGAATCACACCTAAAGAAGAAGAGGTGAAAAGAAGTAACAAACAACGCAAAATAATCCTGTAAATGGGACTCAACTGTCTTGCCATCATGAAGAGTCATGCTTATTTGCAGCAACTCAAAACATGTCGATGTCAAGACATACAGTCAAAAGACATTTGCTCTCCCTAATCTATGAACTTTGTAGTCGAGGAACTCTCTCATAAATTTTCCAAAAGTAAATAAGGGGGCCAAGTGGAGATCCTTTCTTTTACAATTCTTTGAAGAATCTGAAAGTCCGAGTCTGATCTCTCTTGGATATGTTAATAATACTTGCTAATGTCTTTACTCTATATTACCCTTTTGTGGGTCAAGGGTGGGGATTCTCAATAGTGTAAAGATGATAACGGGGATGAGGATGAGGATAGTGAATATGATACCAATAACAATACAAGTATAAGGAAATGCTAACTTGCTACACGACTGCAGTAGGTCAGCACCATGCCCGGTCTTCATAAAGTAAAAACACCTGTCAACTTAATAAAATTTGGGCTCAAGTCAAAAGGTTCAGGAAGAAGGGAAAAACAAGAAGTTGAGACCCATCTTCATTCTTAACCCACATAGCCGGACATGGTCAGCAGTGCGATAATGACAACAATGGGGAAAAGTTGACCAGATTGCAAGGTCAAAGGCACAGCCTATGACCAGTATAGATTGTTCAAGGGTTCACTTTCGACTTTGCAATGGCGACTGCAACTGCCATGTCATCCATGGAGAACAACCATCACTGAAGACTGCAATAGTGGCCGCCATGGTAGGCGACAGACATGATCGACATTTCCTTCACCAGAGTGTGTGAATATGTGTGTGTGTGTGTGTGTGTGTGTGTGTGAGAGAGAGAGAGAGAGAGAGAGAGAGAGAGAGAGAGAGTATAGATTATGGGTTCAATAAAGGAGGCTGAGCTTGTAGATTGTGTACTAGCGAGAAGGAAATAAGGTTTCTGAAGGATGGGACATTTCTGTCAACAATAAAATGCGCATGCTGTTATCCTGCTGTAGCCATATAGAATGATAGAATAACCTTAGCATATAATTCACTATGCGCTACAGATGGTAAATGAACTCCATATAATCAACACTTGGAACTTCTTGTGGGGGAAGAATCATTTTTCAATCTTTGAAGTGTAAATTCACAAAACGGACCTCGGCCATTTAACTCATATCATATCTCTCTTCAACAAGCTAAATTATTTATTTTTCTATGATTAAGATGGTTTCACAATGTATCTCTCCAACAAAACACACATATTTTGATCTAAGGCCGACAAAAATGCAACATGAATCTAAATCGTGAATATATGTCAACTGTTTGATATCATAAAAGTTAAGAATTCTAAGCTGGTTCAACAGAATGTTGATAATTTGCTGCCACTGCAGCAGCTTGAATTTTACACAGGCCTGCTTGGGACCCTTGTAAAGGGTTATAAAGATGCAGCACCAAAAATATATGATATATCTTGTCACAGATGCGTTCATCTCTGCATTTACATATTTAGTCAAAAACTACAACTGTGGAATATTTCCCAAAAGAAAAAACAACTTAGTGTGGATTTAGAAACTAATCGGTTCATCCATTGCATAACAACCATATAAATAAGTTTGAGACAGATGATCGTACCATTCCTCAATACTCTCAACATCGTTGTCATCAACAATCTTAGCTAATTGTTCCTGACACAGCGTGCTCCTCTTCAAAAGCTGCCTCTGCTCTTCACTTAAGTTAGAAGATTTCATTAGATCCTGAACACACTTTATGCCATTTAAAGGATTTTTAATTTCACGACGAACATAAGCTAATTTTGTGAGGCTATTAGCTGCAGCCTGTTCTGATATCCTTTGCACATGCATTGCATATTGAAGTTCTGGACTAGCAACACACAAAAAGCACAAAACCCCTGTTATCCTTCCCTCTGCATTGGTCCTTTTGTTTGCAGAAAGTAATGCTTCGACATGCTTGCCCTGCTTATCAAAGAACCCGAATAACATTTTATCTGCATCCTGGCCGGCAAGTACCCCATTCATTAATATTCTGAGCTTGGTTAATGTATCTTGATCTTTAACACGACAACCAAAATTATCAACAGTAAAGACCTCCCCAAGAAGCATTCTATCAGTGGCTTTTTCCCTCTTGACACCAGACAAATTCTGCATTGCATAGTTCCATTCCAAGCACCGACCGTTATCGTCCATCATAAACACCGGAGGAATAAGTGCACAAGTGTTCCGCAAGATTCCAACATAATCTCCTTGGATTCGGGTATATTTGTCCATAATTAACTTTTGCCCAGTAACATCATGGCCAATAAAGCATACCCCTACAATATTTCCCTTCACATCTCGACTACAACATGCATTTGCCACCAAGATAACAGGACCATTACTTTCCTGAGGACCAAATGTTTTAAGTTTGATTTCAACATTTTTCTCTTCTGTACCTGCCATTTTAATCAGATTGAAATCCAGCAAAGATATTGGAAGAGTAATAGAAGAGGAAGGACATGTAGCTCAAAATAAATGAAAGAATACTTCACATCAAGAAGACTCAATTTATTTCCAACTCCAACTCACAAACCTACAGAAACTTTTTTTTTTTTTTTGGTCACACTATTATAAGGGAAGGGGGAGGAGTCGAACCAACAAGTGCAGATGTGGAGGTACGAATGGCAGTGAATCGATGCGGGGGCGGGGGGTGTAGTCTCCATCCCCGTACCCGCTTAATAAAACTACGTCCATCTCCGATCCACCCCTATTAACGGGTATAGTTTTTATCTTCATCCCCGTCCACAGATAAATTTGTAATCCCCGCGCCCGTCCACTTTTCCCACCCCAACTCAACTAACATAATCTAAAATTCTAAATAAATCTAACATTCTAAATAATCCAACATAATTATAGAACATCATAACATAATTAAAAAACTTGTCATCTATAACATAATCCAACATAATATAATTAAAAATTTGTCTCCCACGTAAATCCAACACAATATCGTGCAACACAACATAATGTAACATAACATAATCCAACATAAAAAAAAACATAAAAACACAGAGATCTACACTTTTACAAGCTAAAAATATGAAAAAAAAAAATTAAAAACAAAACAATTTTCAAAAGAAAAAATCATTCAATAATATGTACATTTGTCTTGACATATATATATATATATATATATATATATATATATATATATATATATATATATATATATATATATAACAGGTAAAAAGGGACAGGGGTAAGTGTCAATCCATCCCCGCATGGGTTTATACAAGTATCTCCGTATACGTCCACCGTTCAATAGGTATAGTCTATCCCCGATCCAAACGGAACGAATTTGGACGAATACCTATGTTTACCCGGTCCACTATCATCCCTATGTGGAGGGCGTTGCCACTCCAACGGACCTTCAGGTCCAACCTTCAAAAACTTTGATTATTCGAAATAAAACATATCAAATATTATAAACCTACACATCGGGTGGACGGGTTTCAAAACATTTGGATTTTTCTAGTGATTTATACCCATAAAAAGACAAAAAAAGAATGTTAGGCTTGGTAAAGAGCATCATACAACCAATGAAAATAACATAGTGTATAGCTGTAGTAGCAAGCCATAAAATACTTTCGCTTCTCTTGATCTTCATTTTTTTTTCCGTTGCTTATCTTTCTGGTGTAGGTGAGGACCTAAACACTAGATACTGATCCCTAGTGGGCCCAAGTTCTCCCTATGCCAACAAAACCAATTCTCTACTCATCAGCCTCAGTTTCTGCATAAAAATGTTAGAAAACTGAAAGTCCAACACATATCATGCTGATCAGGACCAAGTCAAATTTCCAAATCTTACAGAATAAATATCCCAAGGGAAAAATCAACAAACAAAACAATATCACCCAGCAACAAATATTTCTATATAAAACATGAATATTACAAAAATATGAAACTAATTACCAAGGAGCCTAAAGATTATGCAGAGTATTACCTTGCAAAGCTGAAGAAAGCATGTTTTTCACTACGTCAATAGAATCATCCACGACTAAATCGACTAAGAGCATGCCAATAGCTTGCTGCACAGCCAATCCAGTCAGCTCAGCTACTTTAGTATTCCACCCATTTATATTACCTGAGGCACCAACAGCCAAGACGGGGACTGAAGCTGTCTCAATGAGTCGAACCATTTCGTTCGTCACAATACGGAGCTCATCCACTCTTTCTATACTAGTATCGACAAATGGCACATTCACGATCATTTTGGAATCATCTACGATCTCATCTTGCAAAGATCCTCTCAGTATCAGCTGTAAGGAATGGATTGCATCCATTTCCACATCTTCCCAAGGTAAGCTCCGCCTCTTAACCACCTCCAGGAAGACCTTGAATGATGACCTAGGGTGCATCTTTCTTCCATCATCCTTGTCATCCGGATCATGTTTTGCCCCACCCCACTTGATCTCCTTAGCTGTGTGTGACCGGAACCAAAAGACAAAATCTTTTGAAGTTATTTTCACAGCAGCCATTCCACATACTGCATCACCAAGAATGGCAGCACCTGGAACACCAGCTTCCATGAGACTATCAGTACTTAACCCTGTACTCCCATTGTGGTCTTCAAGAAGCCATTCAGCTAGATCTCTGATCTGCGCCTCTGTAGGGGTGACCCCAAGCAACCAAAATTTGTTCTTGTAATACAGTGCAGCTCCATCACACCTAACAAGATCCATCACATTAGGTGATTGATTGACAATTCCCACAGGTGCATCTCTTAGGAGCATGTCGCAAAGAACAGTTTGAGTTCGCAAAATATGCTTCTCCCTCAGTTGAGCTGCCAACTCCACTTCCTTGTTAATCTGAACACCAAAAACTTGAATCAAGAACTCACAGGCATACCTCAAAGGGAATGGAACAAACCTGGAGGTTGTGTGATGACAAACCACCAAGCCCCACAACTTTCTTCCCTTTTGTTGATCACTATCCATCTCATCATCATCCTCATTGATCGTCACCGACATAACAAGAGATGCCAGGGAACCCATATTTGCCATATATTGTGCATGACACCCATGAGCAGCTCTCAGCGTGGATCCACAAAGACTCAATGATTGACTCAATCCCTTGTCTTGCATTACTTTAACTGGTGGTGCCAAGCAATCACATATCATCCTAACCTTATTTTTCATGAAGAGAAACCTTGAAGCTTGTGGTATATCAGTAGCGGGGTAATGCAAGCCAAGATAAGGTTCCAGATCGGGCCTGCAGCACTCAGCAACTACTTCACCATGTTCATCTTCATGAAACTTATACACCATAACTCTCTCATAACCCGTTAAATCACTAACTTCTTTAACTAACACATCACATAACAATGATATATTCCCACTAGGCAAAGATTGCAATCTTGAGATGGCTTTAGCTGGCTAGCTTATATGATTTTAACGCTCCAGCA
>CAUOFW020006237.1:0-24597 GCA_963454935.2 Ilex paraguariensis | reverse complement strand
CCCATCGCGCATGCCTTTTATTTGGCTTGTGCTGGCCCTTCAAATGTTTCAGGACTCATGATCGGTGTGAATCCCGAATACCTTAGGCCATAGGTAGAGTTGCCAAGTCTCTAAAGCTCGAACCAATGCATCCAACCTCCTTATCGTAAGTTGGGTAGTTTAAGCCTGCCTCGCTTAGTTCTCGCTGAAGTAACCAATTGTTGTCCTTCCTGCATAAGCACTGCTCCTATGCCAATACCTGAAGCATCACATTCAATCTCAAACTTTTCAAAAACTAGTTAAGATAATAAGGGGGGTTGGTCAGCTTCTCTTTGATTAATTGAAACGGCTTTTCTTGTCCTTCTCCCCTCTAAATCCAATGTTCTTCTTGATCATTTTGGAAAGTGGTGCGGGTATGCAATAGTCCATCACAAACCGCCGACAGAAACTAGCAAGTCCATGAAAACTACAAACATTACTTACACTTGTGGGACTCTGTCATTCTTGGATTGCACGTACATTCTTTGCTTCGAAATGGTTATGGTAGTCAATATGAACTCCATCCTTTCTCCCACTCAAGATATGCTTCAGGATCAGGTCTACCTTGAAATGATGGAATCTTCATCTTAATACCACCCAAGTTGTTATCTTCCCGGTTCCTAGCTTCTGTAAACTGCCCTCCATGTCTCCTATTACTACAATAAATTCCGATAATCTTCTTCATCAAAAAACCAACCCATAAGGGTCTTTATCCTCAACCCTTACTTCTCTCGGCTGAACTCTTTCCCTCCTACGCACATAGTGATGCAAATCATAACACAAACTTCACGGGATTTAGTTCAATGTACTCCACCCATCGCGCATGCCTTTTATTTGGCTTGTGCTGGCCCTTCAAATGTTTCAAGGACTCATGATCGGTGTGAATCCTGAATACCTTAGGCATAGGTAGAGTTGCCAGTCTTAAAGCTCGAACCAATGCATCCAACTCCTTATCGTAAGTTGGGTAGTTTAAGCCTGCCCGCTTAGTTTCTCGCTGAAGTACCAATTGGTCGTCCTTCCTGCATAAGCACTGCTCCTATGCCAATACCTGAAGCATCACATTCAATCTCAAACTTTTCAAAAACTAGGTAAAGATAATAAGGGGGGTTGGTCAGCTTCTCTTTGATTAATTGAAACGGCTTTTCTGTCTTTCTCCCCATCTAAATCCAATGTTCTTCTTGATCACTTTGGAAGTGGTGCGGGTATGCTACTAAAGTCCATCACAAACCGCCGACAGAAACTAGCAAGTCCATGAAAACTACAAACATTACTTACACTTGTGGGACTCAGTCATTCTTGGATTGCACGTACATTCTTTGCTTCGAAATGGTTATGGTAGTCAAATATGAACTCCATCCTTCTCCCACTCAAGATATGCTTCGGGATCAGATCTACCTTGAAATGATGGAATCTTCATCTTAATACCACCCAAGTTGTTATCTTCCCGTTTCCTAGCTTCTGTAAACTGCCCTCCTTGTCTCCTATTACTAACAACAGAATTTCCGATAATCTTCTTCATCAAAACCAGACCCATAAGGCTTTATCCTCAACCCTTACTTCTCTCGGCTGAACTCTTTCCCTCCTACGCACTTTAGTGATGCAAATCATAACACAAACTTCACGGGATTTAGTTCAATGTACTCCACCCATCGCGCATGCCTTTATTTGGCTTGTGCTGGCCCTTCAAATGTTTCAAGGACTCATGATCGGTGTGAATCCTGAATACCTTAGGGCATAGGTAGAGTTGCCAAGTCTCTAAACTCGAACCAATGCATCCAACTCCTTATCGTAAGTTGGGTAGTTTAAGCCTGCCCTGCTTAGTTTCTCGCTGAAGTAACCATTGGTTGTCCTTCCTGCATAAGCACTGCTCCTATGCCAATACCTGAAGCATCACACTTTCAATCTCAAACTTTTTCAAAACTAGGTAAAGATATAAGGGGGGTTGGTCAGCTTCTCTTTGATTAATTGAAACGGCTTTTCTTGTCTTTCTCCCCATCTAAATCCAATGTTCTTCTTGATCACTTTGGAAAGTGGTGCGGGTATGCTACTAAAGTCCATCACAAACCGCCGACAGAAACTAGCAAGTCCATGAAAACTACAAACATTACTTACACTTGTGGACTCTGTCATTCTTGGATTGCACGTACATTCTTTGCTTCGAAATGGTTATGGTAGTCAAATATGAACTCCATCCTTTCTCCCACTCAAGATATGCTTCGGATCAGATCTACCTTGAAATGATGGAATCTTCATCTTAATACCACCCAAGTTGTTATCTTCCCGGTTCCTAGCTTCTGTAAACTACTGCCCTCCTTTCTCCTATTACTAAACAGAATTCCGATAATCTTCTTCATCAAAACCAGACGCATAGGGTCTTTATCCTCAACCCTTACTTCTCTCGGCTGAACTCTTTCCCTCCTAACACATTAGTGATGCAAATCATAACACAACTTCACGGGATTTAGTTCAATGTACTCCACCCATCGCGCATGCCTTTTATTTGGCTTGTGCTGGCCCTTCAAATGTTTCAAGGACTCATGATCGGTGTGAATCCTGAATACCTTAGGGCATAGGTAGAGTTGCCAAGTCTCTAAAGCTCGAACCAATGCATCCAACTCCTTATCGTAAGTTGGGTAGTTTAAGCCTGCCCTGCTTAGTTTCTCGCTGAAGTAACCAATTGGTTGTCCTTCCTGCATAAGCACTGCTCCTATGCCAATACCTGAAGCATCACATTCAATCTCAAACTTTTCAAAAAACTAGGTAAAGATAATAAGGGGGGTTGGTCAGCTTCTCTTTGATTAATTGAAACGGCTTTTCTTGTCTTTCTCCCCATCTAAATCCAATGTTCTTCTTGATCACTTTGGAAAGTGGTGCGGGTATGCTACTAAAGTCCATCACAAACCGCCGACAGAAACTAGCAAGTCCATGAAAACTACAAACATTACTTACACTTGTGGGACTCTGTCATTCTTGGATTGCACGTACATTCTTTGCTTCGAAATGGTTATGGTAGTCAAATATGAACTCCATCCTTTCTCCCACTCAAGATATGCTTCGGGATCAGATCTACCTTGAAATGATGGAATCTTCATCTTAATACCACCCACATTGTTATCTTCCCGGTTCCTAGCTTCTGTAAACTGCCCTCCTTGTCTCCTATTACTAACAATAGAATTCCGAAATCTTCTTCATCAAACCAGACGCATAAGGTCTTTATCCTCAACCCTTACTTCTCTCGGCTGAACTCTTTCCCTCCTACGCACATTAGTGATGCAAATCATAACACAACTTCACGGGATTTAGTTCAATGTACTCCACCCATCGCGCATGCCTTTTATTTGGCTTGTGCTGGCCCTTCAAATGTTTCAAGGACTCATGATCGGTGTGAATCCTGAATACCTTAGGGCATAGGTAGAGTTGCCAAGTCTCTAAAGCTCGAACCAATGCATCCAACTCCTTATCGTAAGTTGGGTTAGTTTAAGCCTGCCCTGCTTAGTTTCTCGCTGAAGTAACCAATTGGTTCGTCCTTCCTGCATAAGCACTGCTCCTATGCCAATACTGAAGCATCACATTCAATCTCAAACTTTTCAAAAACTAGGTAAAGATAATAAGGGGGGTTTGGTCAGCTTCTCTTTGATTAATTGAAACGGCTTTTTCTTGTCTTCTCCCCCATCTAAATCCAATGTTCTTCTTGATCACTTTGGAAAGTGGTGCGGGTATGCTACTAAAGTCCATCACAAACCGCCGACAGAAACTAGCAAGTCCATGAAAACTACAAACATTACTTACACTTGTGGGACTCTGTCATTCTTGGATTGCACGTACATTCTTTCTTTGCTTCGAAATGGTTATGGTAGTCAAATATGAACTCCATCCTTTCTCCCACTCAAGATATGCTTCGGGATCAGATCTACCTTGAAATGATGGAATCTTCATCTTAATACCACCCACGTTGTTATCTTCCCGGTTCCTAGCTTCTGTAAACTGCCCTCCTTGTCTCCTATTACTAACAATAAATTCCGATAATCTTCTTCATCAAAACCAGACGCATAAGGGTCTTTATCCTCAACCCTTACTTCTCTCGGCTGAACTCTTTCCCTCCTACGCACATTAGTGATGCAATCATAACACAAAACTTCACGGGATTTAGTTCAATGTACTCCACCCATCGCGCATGCCTTTTTTTTGGCTTGTGCTGGCCCTTCAAATGTTTCAAGGACTCATGATCGGTGTGAATCCTGAATACCTTAGGGCATAGGTAGAGTTGCCAAGTCTCTAAAGCTCGAACCAATGCATCCAACTCCTTATCGTAAGTTGGGTAGTTTAAGCCTGCCCTGCTTAGTTTCTCGCTGAAGTAACCAATTGGTTTCCTTCCTGCATAAGCACTGCTCCTATGCCAATACCTGAAGCATCACTTTCAATCTCAAACTTTTCAAAAACTAGGTAAAGATAATAAGGGGGGTTGGTCAGCTTCTCTTTGATTAATTGAAACGGCTTTTCTTGTCTTTCTCCCCATCTAAATCCAATGTTCTTCTGATCACTTTGGAAAGTGGTGCGGGTATGCTACTAAAGTCCATCACAAACCGCCGACAGAAACTAGCAAGTCCATGAAAACTACAAACATTACTTACACTTGTGGGACTCTGTCATTCTTGGATTGCACGTACATTCTTTGCTTCGAAATGGTTATGGTAGTCAAATATGAACTCCATCCTTTCTCCCACTCAAGATATGCTTCGGGATCAGATCTACCTTGAAATGATGGAATCTTCATCTTAATACCACCAAGTGTTGTTATCTTCCCGGTTCCTAGCTTCTGTAAACTGCCCTCCTTGTCTCCTATTACTAACAACAGAATTCCGAAATCTTCTTCATCAAAACCAGACGCATAAGGCTCTTTATCCTCAACCTTACTTCTCTCGGCTGAACTCTTTCCCTCCTACGCACATTAGTGATGCAAATCATAACACAACTTCACGGGATTTAGTTCAATGTACTCCACCCATCGCGCATGCCTTTTATTTGGCTTGTGCTGGCCCTTCAAATGTTTCAAGGACTCATGATCGGTGTGAATCCTGAATACCTTAGGGCATAGGTAGAGTTGCCAAGTCTCTAAAGCTCGAACCAATGCATCCAACTCCTTATCGTAAGTTGGGTTAGTTTAAGCCTGCCCTGCTTAGTTTCTCGCTGAAGTAACCAATTGGTTCTCCTTCCTGCATAAGCACTGCTCCTATGCCAATACCTGAAGCATCACATTCAATCTCAAACTTTTCAAAAACTAGGTAAGATAATAAGGGGGG
The DNA here is from genome assembly GCA_963454935.2 of Ilex paraguariensis. NCBI lineage: Eukaryota > Viridiplantae > Streptophyta > Magnoliopsida > Aquifoliales > Aquifoliaceae > Ilex > Ilex paraguariensis. The sequence goes on along the minus strand of CAUOFW020006237.1, from coordinate 19,279 downwards.
TTGGTCAGCTTCTCTTTGATTAATTGAAACGGCTTTTCTTGTCTTTCTCCCCATCTAAATCCAATGTTCTTCTTGATCACTTTGGAAAGTGGTGCGGGTATGCTACTAAAGTCCATCACAACCGCCGACAGAAACTAGCAAGTCCATGAAAACTACAAACATTACTTACACTTGTGGGACTCTGTCATTCTTGGATTGCACGTACATTCTTTGCTTCGAAATGGTTATGGTAGTCAAATATGAACTCCATCCTTTCTCCCACTCAAGATATGCTTCGGGATCAGATCTACCTTGAAATGATGGAATCTTCATCTTAATACCACCCACGTTGTTATCTTCCCGGTTCCTAGCTTCTGTAAACTGCCCTCCTTGTCTCCTATTACTAACAAGAAATCCGATAATCTTCTTCATCAAAAACCAGACGCATAGGGTCTTTATCCTCAACCCTTACTTCTCTCGGCTGAACTCTTTCCCTCCTACGCACATTAGTGATGCAAATCATAACACAACTTCACGGGATTTAGTTCAATGTACTCCACCCATCGCGCATGCCTTTTTTTTGGCTTGCTGGCCTGGCAAATGTTTCAAGGACTCATGATCGGTGTGAATCCTGAATACCTTAGGGCATAGGTAGAGTTGCCAAGTCTCTAAAGCTCGAACCAATGCATCCAACTCCTTATCGTAAGTTGGGTAGTTTAAGCCTGCCCTGCTTAGTTTCTCGCTGAAGTAACCAATTGTTGTCCTTCCTGCATAAGCACTGCTCCTATGCCAATACCTGAAGCATCACTTTCAATCTCAAACTTTTCAAAAACTAGGTAAAGATAATAAGGGGGGTTGGTCAGCTTCTCTTTGATTAATTGAAACGGCTTTTCTTGTCTTTCTCCCCATCTAAATCCAATGTTCTTCTTGATCACTTTGGAAAGTGGTGCGGGTATGCTACTAAAGTCCATCACAAACCGCCGACAGAAACTAGCAAGTCCATGAAAACTACAAACATTACTTACACTTGTGGGACTCTGTCATTCTTGGATTGCACGTACATTCTTTGCTTCGAAATGGTTATGGTAGTCAAATATGAACTCCATCCTTTCTCCCACTCAAGATATGCTTCGGGATCAGATCTACCTTGAAATGATGGAATCTTCATCTTAATACCACCCAAGTTGTTATCTTCCCGGTTCCTAGCTTCTGTAAACTGCCCTCCTTGTCTCCTATTACTAACAACAGAATTCCGATAATCTTCTTCATCAAAACCAGACGCATAAGGGTCTTTATCCTCAACCCTTACTTCTCTCGGCTGAACTCTTTCCCTCCTACGCACATTAGTGATGCAAATCATAACACAACTTCACGGGATTTAGTTCAATGTACTCCACCCATCGCGCATGCCTTTTATTTGGCTTGTGCTGGCCCTTCAAATGTTTCAAGGACTCATGATCGGTGTGAATCCTGAATACCTTAGGGCATAGGTAGAGTTGCCAAGTCTCTAAAGCTCGAACCAATGCATCCAACTCCTTATCGTAAGTTGGGTAGTTTAAGCCTGCCCTGCTTAGTTTCTCGCTGAAGTAACCAACTGGTTGTCCTTCCTGCATAAGCACTGCTCCTATGCCAATACCTGAAGCATCACATTCAATCTCAAACTTTTCAAAAACTAGGTAAAGATAATAAGGGGGGTTGGTCAGCTTCTCTTTGATTAATTGAAACGGCTTTTCTTGTCTTTCTCCCCATCTAAATCCAATGTTCTTCTTGATCACTTTGGAAAGTGGTGCGGGTATGCTACTAAAGTCCATCACAAACCGCCGACAGAAACTAGCAAGTCCATGAAAACTACAAACATTACTTACACTTGTGGGACTCTGTCATTCTTGGATTGCACGTACATTCTTTGCTTCGAAATGGTTATGGTAGTCAAATATGAACTCCATCCTTTCTCCCACTCAAGATATGCTTCGGGATCAGATCTACCTTGAAATGATGGAATCTTCATCTTAATACCACCCAAGTTGTTATCTTCCCGGTTCCTAGCTTCTGTAAACTGCCCTCCTTGTCTCCTATTACTAACAACAGAATTCCGATAATCTTCTTCATCAAAACCAGACCCATAAGGTCTTTATCCTCAACCCTTACTTCTCTCGGCTGAACTCTTTCCCTCCTACGCACATTAGTGATGCAAATCATAACACAACTTCACGGGATTTAGTTCAATGTACTCCACCCATCGCGCATGCCTTTTATTTGGCTTGTGCTGGCCCTTCAAATGTTTCAAGGACTCATGATCGGTGTGAATCCTGAATACCTTAGGGCATAGGTAGAGTTGCCAAGTCTCTAAAGCTCGAACCAATGCATCCAACTCCTTATCGTAAGTTGGGTAGTTTAAGCCTGCCCTGCTTAGTTTCTCGCTGAAGTAACCAACTGGTTGTCCTTCCTGCATAAGCACTGCTCCTATGCCAATACCTGAAGCATCACATTCAATCTCAAACTTTTCAAAAACTAGGTAAAGATAATAAGGGGGGTTGGTCAGCTTCTCTTTGATTAATTGAAACGGCTTTTCTTGTCTTTCTCCCCATCTAAATCCAATGTTCTTCTTGATCACTTTGGAAAGTGGTGCGGGTATGCTACTAAAGTCCATCACAAACCGCCGACAGAAACTAGCAAGTCCATGAAAACTACAAACATTACTTACACTTGTGGGACTCTGTCATTCTTGGATTGCACGTACATTCTTTGCTTCGAAATGGTTATGGTAGTCAAATATGAACTCCATCCTTTCTCCCACTCAAGATATGCTTCGGGATCAGATCTACCTTGAAATGATGGAATCTTCATCTTAATACCACCCAAGTTGTTATCTTCCCGGTTCCTAGCTTCTGTAAACTGCCCTCCTTGTCTCCTATTACTAACAACAGAATTCCGATAATCTTCTTCATCAAAACCAGACCCATAAGGTCTTTATCCTCAACCCTTACTTCTCTCGGCTGAACTCTTTCCCTCCTACGCACATTAGTGATGCAAATCATAACACAACTTCACGGGATTTAGTTCAATGTACTCCACCCATCGCGCATGCCTTTTATTTGGCTTGTGCTGGCCCTTCAAATGTTTCAAGGACTCATGATCGGTGTGAATCCTGAATACCTTAGGGCATAGGTAGAGTTGCCAAGTCTCTAAAGCTCGAACCAATGCATCCAACTCCTTATCGTAAGTTGGGTAGTTTAAGCCTGCCCCGCTTAGTTTCTCGCTGAAGTAACCAACTGGTCGTCCTTCCTGCATAAGCACTGCTCCTATGCCAATACCTGAAGCATCACATTCAATCTCAAACTTTTCAAAAACTAGGTAAAGATAATAAGGGGGGTTGGTCAGCTTCTCTTTGATTAATTGAAACGGCTTTTCTTGTCTTTCTCCCCATCTAAATCCAATGTTCTTCTTGATCACTTTGGAAAGTGGTGCGGGTATGCTACTAAAGTCCATCACAAACCGCCGACAGAAACTAGCAAGTCCATGAAAACTACAAACATTACTTACACTTGTGGGACTCTGTCATTCTTGGATTGCACGTACATTCTTTGCTTCGAAATGGTTATGGTAGTCAAATATGAACTCCATCCTTTCTCCCACTCAAGATATGCTTCGGGATCAGATCTACCTTGAAATGATGGAATCTTCATCTTAATACCACCAAGTTGTTATCTTCCCGGTTCCTAGCTTCTGTAAACTGCCCTCCTTGTCTCCTATTACTAACAACAGAATTCCGATAATCTTCTTCATCAAAACCAGACCCATAAGGTCTTTATCCTCAACCCTTACTTCTCTCGGCTGAACTCTTTCCCTCCTACGCACATTAGTGATGCAAATCATAACACAACTTCACGGGATTTAGTTCAATGTACTCCACCCATCGCGCATGCCTTTTATTTGGCTTGTGCTGGCCCTTCAAATGTTTCAAGGACTCATGATCGGTGTGAATCCTGAATACCTTAGGGCATAGGTAGAGTTGCCAAGTCTCTAAAGCTCGAACCAATGCATCCAACTCCTTATCGTAAGTTGGGTAGTTTAAGCCTGCCCCGCTTAGTTTCTCGCTGAAGTAACCAACTGGTCGTCCTTCCTGCATAAGCACTGCTCCTATGCCAATACCTGAAGCATCACATTCAATCTCAAACTTTTCAAAAACTAGGTAAAGATAATAAGGGGGGTTGGTCAGCTTCTCTTTGATTAATTGAAACGGCTTTTCTTGTCTTTCTCCCCATCTAAATCCAATGTTCTTCTTGATCACTTTGGAAAGTGGTGCGGGTATGCTACTAAAGTCCATCACAAACCGCCGACAGAAACTAGCAAGTCCATGAAAACTACAAACATTACTTACACTTGTGGGACTCTGTCATTCTTGGATTGCACGTACATTCTTTGCTTCGAAATGGTTATGGTAGTCAAATATGAACTCCATCCTTTCTCCCACTCAAGATATGCTTCGGGATCAGATCTACCTTGAAATGATGGAATCTTCATCTTAATACCACCCAAGTTGTTATCTTCCCGGTTCCTAGCTTCTGTAAACTGCCCTCCTTGTCTCCTATTACTAACAACAGAATTCCGATAATCTTCTTCATCAAAACCAGACCCATAAGGCTCTTTATCCTCAACCCTTACTTCTCTCGGCTGAACTCTTTCCCTCCTACGCACATTAGTGATGCAAATCATAACACAACTTCACGGGATTTAGTTCAATGTACTCCACCCATCGCGCATGCCTTTTATTTGGCTTGTGCTGGCCCTTCAAATGTTTCAAGGACTCATGATCGGTGTGAATCCTGAATACCTTAGGGCATAGGTAGAGTTGCCAAGTCTCTAAAGCTCGAACCAATGCATCCAACTCCTTATCGTAAGTTGGGTAGTTTAAGCCTGCCCGCTTAGTTTCTCGCTGAAGTAACCAACTGGTCGTCCTTCCTGCATAAGCACTGCTCCTATGCCAATACCTGAAGCATCACATTCAATCTCAAACTTTTCAAAAACTAGGTAAAGATAATAAGGGGGGTTGGTCAGCTTCTCTTTGATTAATTGAAACGGCTTTTCTTGTCTTTCTCCCCATCTAAATCCAATGTTCTTCTTGATCACTTTGGAAAGTGGTGCGGGTATGCTACTAAAGTCCATCACAAACCGCCGACAGAAACTAGCAAGTCCATGAAAACTACAAACATTACTTACACTTGTGGGACTCTGTCATTCTTGGATTGCACGTACATTCTTTGCTTCGAAATGGTTATGGTAGTCAAATATGAACTCCATCCTTTCTCCCACTCAAGATATGCTTCGGGATCAGATCTACCTTGAAATGATGGAATCTTCATCTTAATACCACCCAAGTTGTTATCTTCCCGGTTCCTAGCTTCTGTAAACTGCCCTCCTTGTCTCCTATTACTAACAACAGAATTCCGATAATCTTCTTCATCAAAACCAGACGCATAAGGTCTTTATCCTCAACCCTTACTTCTCTCGGCTGAACTCTTTCCCTCCTACGCACATTAGTGATGCAAATCATAACACAACTTCACGGGATTTAGTTCAATGTACTCCACCCATCGCGCATGCCTTTTATTTGGCTTGTGCTGGCCCTTCAAATGTTTCAAGGACTCATGATCGGTGTGAATCCTGAATACCTTAGGGCATAGGTAGAGTTGCCAAGTCTCTAAAGCTCGAACCAATGCATCCAACTCCTTATCGTAAGTTGGGTAGTTTAAGCCTGCCCCGCTTAGTTTCTCGCTGAAGTAACCAACTGGTCGTCCTTCCTGCATAAGCACTGCTCCTATGCCAATACCTGAAGCATCACATTCAATCTCAAACTTTTCAAAAACTAGGTAAAGATAATAAGGGGGGTTGGTCAGCTTCTCTTTGATTAATTGAAACGGCTTTTCTTGTCTTTCTCCCCATCTAAATCCAATGTTCTTCTTGATCACTTTGGAAAGTGGTGCGGGTATGCTACTAAAGTCCATCACAAACCGCCGACAGAAACTAGCAAGTCCATGAAAACTACAAACATTACTTACACTTGTGGGACTCTGTCATTCTTGGATTGCACGTACATTCTTTGCTTCGAAATGGTTATGGTAGTCAAATATGAACTCCATCCTTTCTCCCACTCAAGATATGCTTCGGGATCAGATCTACCTTGAAATGATGGAATCTTCATCTTAATACCACCCAAGTTGTTATCTTCCCGGTTCCTAGCTTCTGTAAACTGCCCTCCTTGTCTCCTATTACTAACAACAGAATTCCGATAATCTTCTTCATCAAAACCAGACCCATAAGGGTCTTTATCCTCAACCCTTACTTCTCTCGGCTGAACTCTTTCCCTCCTACGCACATTAGTGATGCAAATCATAACACAACTTCACGGGATTTAGTTCAATGTACTCCACCCATCGCGCATGCCTTTTATTTGGCTTGTGCTGGCCCTTCAAATGTTTCAAGGACTCATGATCGGTGTGAATCCCGAATACCTTAGGGCATAGGTAGAGTTGCCAAGTCTCTAAAGCTCGAACCAATGCATCCAACTCCTTATCGTAAGTTGGGTAGTTTAAGCCTGCCCCGCTTAGTTTCTCGCTGAAGTAACCAACTGGTCGTCCTTCCTGCATAAGCACTGCTCCTATGCCAATACCTGAAGCATCACATTCAATCTCAAACTTTTCAAAAACTAGGTAAAGATAATAAGGGGGGTTGGTCAGCTTCTCTTTGATTAATTGAAACGGCTTTTCTTGTCTTTCTCCCCATCTAAATCCAATGTTCTTCTTGATCACTTTGGAAAGTGGTGCGGGTATGCTACTAAAGTCCATCACAAACCGCCGACAGAAACTAGCAAGTCCATGAAAACTACAAACATTACTTACACTTGTGGGACTCTGTCATTCTTGGATTGCACGTACATTCTTTGCTTCGAAATGGTTATGGTAGTCAAATATGAACTCCATCCTTTCTCCCACTCAAGATATGCTTCGGGATCAGATCTACCTTGAAATGATGGAATCTTCATCTTAATACCACCCAAGTTGTTATCTTCCCGGTTCCTAGCTTCTGTAAACTGCCCTCCTTGTCTCCTATTACTAACAACAGAATTCCGATAATCTTCTTCATCAAAACCAGACCCATAAGGTCTTTATCCTCAACCCTTACTTCTCTCGGCTGAACTCTTTCCCTCCTACGCACATTAGTGATGCAAATCATAACACAACTTCACGGGATTTAGTTCAATGTACTCCACCCATCGCGCATGCCTTTTATTTGGCTTGTGCTGGCCCTTCAAATGTTTCAAGGACTCATGATCGGTGTGAATCCTGAATACCTTAGGGCATAGGTAGAGTTGCCAAGTCTCTAAAGCTCGAACCAATGCATCCAACTCCTTATCGTAAGTTGGGTAGTTTAAGCCTGCCCCGCTTAGTTTCTCGCTGAAGTAACCAACTGGTCGTCCTTCCTGCATAAGCACTGCTCCTATGCCAATACCTGAAGCATCACATTCAATCTCAAACTTTTCAAAAACTAGGTAAAGATAATAAGGGGGGTTGGTCAGCTTCTCTTTGATTAATTGAAACGGCTTTTCTTGTCTTTCTCCCCATCTAAATCCAATGTTCTTCTTGATCACTTTGGAAAGTGGTGCGGGTATGCTACTAAAGTCCATCACAAACCGCCGACAGAAACTAGCAAGTCCATGAAAACTACAAACATTACTTACACTTGTGGGACTCTGTCATTCTTGGATTGCACGTACATTCTTTGCTTCGAAATGGTTATGGTAGTCAAATATGAACTCCATCCTTTCTCCCACTCAAGATATGCTTCGGGATCAGATCTACCTTGAAATGATGGAATCTTCATCTTAATACCACCCAAGTTGTTATCTTCCCGGTTCCTAGCTTCTGTAAACTGCCCTCCTTGTCTCCTATTACTAACAACAGAATTCCGATAATCTTCTTCATCAAAACCAGACCCATAAGGGTCTTTATCCTCAACCCTTACTTCTCTCGGCTGAACTCTTTCCCTCCTACGCACATTAGTGATGCAAATCATAACACAACTTCACGGGATTTAGTTCAATGTACTCCACCCATCGCGCATGCCTTTTATTTGGCTTGTGCTGGCCCTTCAAATGTTTCAAGGACTCATGATCGGTGTGAATCCTGAATACCTTAGGGCATAGGTAGAGTTGCCAAGTCTCTAAAGCTCGAACCAATGCATCCAACTCCTTATCGTAAGTTGGGTAGTTTAAGCCTGCCCCGCTTAGTTTCTCGCTGAAGTAACCAACTGGTCGTCCTTCCTGCATAAGCACTGCTCCTATGCCAATACCTGAAGCATCACATTCAATCTCAAACTTTTCAAAAACTAGGTAAAGATAATAAGGGGGGTTGGTCAGCTTCTCTTTGATTAATTGAAACGGCTTTTCTTGTCTTTCTCCCCATCTAAATCCAATGTTCTTCTTGATCACTTTGGAAAGTGGTGCGGGTATGCTACTAAAGTCCATCACAAACCGCCGACAGAAACTAGCAAGTCCATGAAAACTACAAACATTACTTACACTTGTGGGACTCTGTCATTCTTGGATTGCACGTACATTCTTTGCTTCGAAATGGTTATGGTAGTCAAATATGAACTCCATCCTTTCTCCCACTCAAGATATGCTTCGGGATCAGATCTACCTTGAAATGATGGAATCTTCATCTTAATACCACCCAAGTTGTTATCTTCCCGGTTCCTAGCTTCTGTAAACTGCCCTCCTTGTCTCCTATTACTAACAACAGAATTCCGATAATCTTCTTCATCAAAACCAGACCCATAAGGGTCTTTATCCTCAACCCTTACTTCTCTCGGCTGAACTCTTTCCCTCCTACGCACATTAGTGATGCAAATCATAACACAACTTCACGGGATTTAGTTCAATGTACTCCACCCATCGCGCATGCCTTTTATTTGGCTTGTGCTGGCCCTTCAAATGTTTCAAGGACTCATGATCGGTGTGAATCCGAATACCTTAGGGCATAGGTAGAGTTGCCAAGTCTCTAAAGCTCGAACCAATGCATCCAACTCCTTATCGTAAGTTGGGTAGTTTAAGCCTGCCCCGCTTAGTTTCTCGCTGAAGTAACCAACTGGTCGTCCTTCCTGCATAAGCACTGCTCCTATGCCAATACCTGAAGCATCACATTCAATCTCAAACTTTTCAAAAACTAGGTAAAGATAATAAGGGGGGTTGGTCAGCTTCTCTTTGATTAATTGAAACGGCTTTTCTTGTCTTTCTCCCCATCTAAATCCAATGTTCTTCTTGATCACTTTGGAAAGTGGTGCGGGTATGCTACTAAAGTCCATCACAAACCGCCGACAGAAACTAGCAAGTCCATGAAAACTACAAACATTACTTACACTTGTGGGACTCTGTCATTCTTGGATTGCACGTACATTCTTTGCTTCGAAATGGTTATGGTAGTCAAATATGAACTCCATCCTTTCTCCCACTCAAGATATGCTTCGGGATCAGATCTACCTTGAAATGATGGAATCTTCATCTTAATACCACCCAAGTTGTTATCTTCCCGGTTCCTAGCTTCTGTAAACTGCCCTCCTTGTCTCCTATTACTAACAACAGAATTCCGATAATCTTCTTCATCAAAACCAGACGCATAAGGTCTTTATCCTCAACCCTTACTTCTCTCGGCTGAACTCTTTCCCTCCTACGCACATTAGTGATGCAAATCATAACACAACTTCACGGGATTTAGTTCAATGTACTCCACCCATCGCGCATGCCTTTTATTTGGCTTGTGCTGGCCCTTCAAATGTTTCAAGGACTCATGATCGGTGTGAATCCTGAATACCTTAGGGCATAGGTAGAGTTGCCAAGTCTCTAAAGCTCGAACCAATGCATCCAACTCCTTATCGTAAGTTGGGTAGTTTAAGCCTGCCCCGCTTAGTTTCTCGCTGAAGTAACCAACTGGTCGTCCTTCCTGCATAAGCACTGCTCCTATGCCAATACCTGAAGCATCACATTCAATCTCAAACTTTTCAAAAACTAGGTAAAGATAATAAGGGGGGTTGGTCAGCTTCTCTTTGATTAATTGAAACGGCTTTTCTTGTCTTTCTCCCCATCTAAATCCAATGTTCTTCTTGATCACTTTGGAAAGTGGTGCGGGTATGCTACTAAAGTCCATCACAAACCGCCGACAGAAACTAGCAAGTCCATGAAAACTACAAACATTACTTACACTTGTGGGACTCTGTCATTCTTGGATTGCACGTACATTCTTTGCTTCGAAATGGTTATGGTAGTCAAATATGAACTCCATCCTTTCTCCCACTCAAGATATGCTTCGGGATCAGATCTACCTTGAAATGATGGAATCTTCATCTTAATACCACCCAAGTTGTTATCTTCCCGGTTCCTAGCTTCTGTAAACTGCCCTCCTTGTCTCCTATTACTAACAACAGAATTCCGATAATCTTCTTCATCAAAACCAGACCCATAAGGGTCTTTATCCTCAACCCTTACTTCTCTCGGCTGAACTCTTTCCCTCCTACGCACATTAGTGATGCAAATCATAACACAACTTCACGGGATTTAGTTCAATGTACTCCACCCATCGCGCATGCCTTTTATTTGGCTTGTGCTGGCCCTTCAAATGTTTCAAGGACTCATGATCGGTGTGAATCCCGAATACCTTAGGGCATAGGTAGAGTTGCCAAGTCTCTAAAGCTCGAACCAATGCATCCAACTCCTTATCGTAAGTTGGGTAGTTTAAGCCTGCCCGCTTAGTTTCTCGCTGAAGTAACCAACTGGTCGTCCTTCCTGCATAAGCACTGCTCCTATGCCAATACCTGAAGCATCACATTCAATCTCAAACTTTTCAAAAACTAGGTAAAGATAATAAGGGGGGTTGGTCAGCTTCTCTTTGATTAATTGAAACGGCTTTTCTTGTCTTTCTCCCCATCTAAATCCAATGTTCTTCTTGATCACTTTGGAAGTGGTGCGGGTATGCTACTAAAGTCCATCACAAACCGCCGACAGAAACTAGCAAGTCCATGAAAACTACAAACATTACTTACACTTGTGGGACTCTGTCATTCTTGGATTGCACGTACATTCTTTGCTTCGAAATGGTTATGGTAGTCAAATATGAACTCCATCCTTTCTCCCACTCAAGATATGCTTCGGGATCAGATCTACCTTGAAATGATGGAATCTTCATCTTAATACCACCCAAGTTGTTATCTTCCCGGTTCCTAGCTTCTGTAAACTGCCCTCCTTGTCTCCTATTACTAACAACAGAATTCCGATAATCTTCTTCATCAAAACCAGACCCATAAGGTCTTTATCCTCAACCCTTACTTCTCTCGGCTGAACTCTTTCCCTCCTACGCACATTAGTGATGCAAATCATAACACAACTTCACGGGATTTAGTTCAATGTACTCCACCCATCGCGCATGCCTTTTATTTGGCTTGTGCTGGCCCTTCAAATGTTTCAAGGACTCATGATCGGTGTGAATCCCGAATACCTTAGGGCATAGGTAGAGTTGCCAAGTCTCTAAAGCTCGAACCAATGCATCCAACTCCTTATCGTAAGTTGGGTAGTTTAAGCCTGCCCCGCTTAGTTTCTCGCTGAAGTAACCAACTGGTCGTCCTTCCTGCATAAGCACTGCTCCTATGCCAATACCTGAAGCATCACATTCAATCTCAAACTTTTCAAAAACTAGGTAAAGATAATAAGGGGGGTTGGTCAGCTTCTCTTTGATTAATTGAAACGGCTTTTCTTGTCTTTCTCCCCATCTAAATCCAATGTTCTTCTTGATCACTTTGGAAAGTGGTGCGGGTATGCTACTAAAGTCCATCACAAACCGCCGACAGAAACTAGCAAGTCCATGAAAACTACAAACATTACTTACACTTGTGGGACTCTGTCATTCTTGGATTGCACGTACATTCTTTGCTTCGAAATGGTTATGGTAGTCAAATATGAACTCCATCCTTTCTCCCACTCAAGATATGCTTCGGGATCAGATCTACCTTGAAATGATGGAATCTTCATCTTAATACCACCCAAGTTGTTATCTTCCCGGTTCCTAGCTTCTGTAAACTGCCCTCCTTGTCTCCTATTACTAACAACAGAATTCCGATAATCTTCTTCATCAAAACCAGACCCATAAGGTCTTTATCCTCAACCCTTACTTCTCTCGGCTGAACTCTTTCCCTCCTACGCACATTAGTGATGCAAATCATAACACAACTTCACGGGATTTAGTTCAATGTACTCCACCCATCGCGCATGCCTTTTATTTGGCTTGTGCTGGCCCTTCAAATGTTTCAAGGACTCATGATCGGTGTGAATCCCGAATACCTTAGGGCATAGGTAGAGTTGCCAAGTCTCTAAAGCTCGAACCAATGCATCCAACTCCTTATCGTAAGTTGGGTAGTTTAAGCCTGCCCCGCTTAGTTTCTCGCTGAAGTAACCAATTGGTCGTCCTTCCTGCATAAGCACTGCTCCTATGCCAATACCTGAAGCATCACATTCAATCTCAAACTTTTCAAAAACTAGGTAAAGATAATAAGGGGGGTTGGTCAGCTTCTCTTTGATTAATTGAAACGGCTTTTCTTGTCTTTCTCCCCATCTAAATCCAATGTTCTTCTTGATCACTTTGGAAAGTGGTGCGGGTATGCTACTAAAGTCCATCACAAACCGCCGACAGAAACTAGCAAGTCCATGAAAACTACAAACATTACTTACACTTGTGGGACTCTGTCATTCTTGGATTGCACGTACATTCTTTGCTTCGAAATGGTTATGGTAGTCAAATATGAACTCCATCCTTTCTCCCACTCAAGATATGCTTCGGGATCAGATCTACCTTGAAATGATGGAATCTTCATCTTAATACCACCCAAGTTGTTATCTTCCCGGTTCCTAGCTTCTGTAAACTGCCCTCCTTGTCTCCTATTACTAACAACAGAATTCCGATAATCTTCTTCATCAAAACCAGACCCATAAGGCTCTTTATCCTCAACCCTTACTTCTCTCGGCTGAACTCTTTCCCTCCTACGCACATTAGTGATGCAAATCATAACACAACTTCACGGGATTTAGTTCAATGTACTCCACCCATCGCGCATGCCTTTTATTTGGCTTGTGCTGGCCCTTCAAATGTTTCAAGGACTCATGATCGGTGTGAATCCCGAATACCTTAGGGCATAGGTAGAGTTGCCAAGTCTCTAAAGCTCGAACCAATGCATCCAACTCCTTATCGTAAGTTGGGTAGTTTAAGCCTGCCCCGCTTAGTTTCTCGCTGAAGTAACCAACTGGTCGTCCTTCCTGCATAAGCACTGCTCCTATGCCAATACCTGAAGCATCACATTCAATCTCAAACTTTTCAAAAACTAGGTAAAGATAATAAGGGGGGTTGGTCAGCTTCTCTTTGATTAATTGAAACGGCTTTTCTTGTCTTTCTCCCCATCTAAATCCAATGTTCTTCTTGATCACTTTGGAAAGTGGTGCGGGTATGCTACTAAAGTCCATCACAAACCGCCGACAGAAACTAGCAAGTCCATGAAAACTACAAACATTACTTACACTTGTGGGACTCTGTCATTCTTGGATTGCACGTACATTCTTTGCTTCGAAATGGTTATGGTAGTCAAATATGAACTCCATCCTTTCTCCCACTCAAGATATGCTTCGGGATCAGATCTACCTTGAAATGATGGAATCTTCATCTTAATACCACCCAAGTTGTTATCTTCCCGGTTCCTAGCTTCTGTAAACTGCCCTCCATGTCTCCTATTACTAACAACAGAATTCCGATAATCTTCTTCATCAAAACCAGACCCATAAGGTCTTTATCCTCAACCCTTACTTCTCTCGGCTGAACTCTTTCCCTCCTACGCACATTAGTGATGCAAATCATAACACAACTTCACGGGATTTAGTTCAATGTACTCCACCCATCGCGCATGCCTTTTATTTGGCTTGTGCTGGCCCTTCAAATGTTTCAAGGACTCATGATCGGTGTGAATCCCGAATACCTTAGGGCATAGGTAGAGTTGCCAAGTCTCTAAAGCTCGAACCAATGCATCCAACTCCTTATCGTAAGTTGGGTAGTTTAAGCCTGCCCCGCTTAGTTTCTCGCTGAAGTAACCAACTGGTCGTCCTTCCTGCATAAGCACTGCTCCTATGCCAATACCTGAAGCATCACATTCAATCTCAAACTTTTCAAAAACTAGGTAAAGATAATAAGGGGGGTTGGTCAGCTTCTCTTTGATTAATTGAAACGGCTTTTCTTGTCTTTCTCCCCATCTAAATCCAATGTTCTTCTTGATCACTTTGGAAAGTGGTGCGGGTATGCTACTAAAGTCCATCACAAACCGCCGACAGAAACTAGCAAGTCCATGAAAACTACAAACATTACTTACACTTGTGGGACTCTGTCATTCTTGGATTGCACGTACATTCTTTGCTTCGAAATGGTTATGGTAGTCAAATATGAACTCCATCCTTTCTCCCACTCAAGATATGCTTCGGGATCAGATCTACCTTGAAATGATGGAATCTTCATCTTAATACCACCCAAGTTGTTATCTTCCCGGTTCCTAGCTTCTGTAAACTGCCCTCCTTGTCTCCTATTACTAACAACAGAATTCCGATAATCTTCTTCATCAAAACCAGACCCATAAGGGTCTTTATCCTCAACCCTTACTTCTCTCGGCTGAACTCTTTCCCTCCTACGCACATTAGTGATGCAAATCATAACACAACTTCACGGGATTTAGTTCAATGTACTCCACCCATCGCGCATGCCTTTTATTTGGCTTGTGCTGGCCCTTCAAATGTTTCAAGGACTCATGATCGGTGTGAATCCCGAATACCTTAGGGCATAGGTAGAGTTGCCAAGTCTCTAAAGCTCGAACCAATGCATCCAACTCCTTATCGTAAGTTGGGTAGTTTAAGCCTGCCCCGCTTAGTTTCTCGCTGAAGTAACCAACTGGTCGTCCTTCCTGCATAAGCACTGCTCCTATGCCAATACCTGAAGCATCACATTCAATCTCAAACTTTTCAAAAACTAGGTAAAGATAATAAGGGGGGTTGGTCAGCTTCTCTTTGATTAATTGAAACGGCTTTTCTTGTCTTTCTCCCCATCTAAATCCAATGTTCTTCTTGATCACTTTGGAAAGTGGTGCGGGTATGCTACTAAAGTCCATCACAAACCGCCGACAGAAACTAGCAAGTCCATGAAAACTACAAACATTACTTACACTTGTGGGACTCTGTCATTCTTGGATTGCACGTACATTCTTTGCTTCGAAATGGTTATGGTAGTCAAATATGAACTCCATCCTTTCTCCCACTCAAGATATGCTTCGGGATCAGATCTACCTTGAAATGATGGAATCTTCATCTTAATACCACCCAAGTTGTTATCTTCCCGGTTCCTAGCTTCTGTAAACTGCCCTCCATGTCTCCTATTACTAACAACAGAATTCCGATAATCTTCTTCATCAAAACCAGACCCATAAGGCTCTTTATCCTCAACCCTTACTTCTCTCGGCTGAACTCTTTCCCTCCTACGCACATTAGTGATGCAAATCATAACACAACTTCACGGGATTTAGTTCAATGTACTCCACCCATCGCGCATGCCTTTTATTTGGCTTGTGCTGGCCCTTCAAATGTTTCAAGGACTCATGATCGGTGTGAATCCCGAATACCTTAGGGCATAGGTAGAGTTGCCAAGTCTCTAAAGCTCGAACCAATGCATCCAACTCCTTATCGTAAGTTGGGTAGTTTAAGCCTGCCCCGCTTAGTTTCTCGCTGAAGTAACCAACTGGTCGTCCTTCCTGCATAAGCACTGCTCCTATGCCAATACCTGAAGCATCACATTCAATCTCAAACTTTTCAAAAACTAGGTAAAGATAATAGGGGGGTTGGTCAGCTTCTCTTTGATTAATTGAAACGGCTTTTCTTGTCTTTCTCCCCATCTAAATCCAATGTTCTTCTTGATCACTTTGGAAAGTGGTGCGGGTATGCTACTAAAGTCCATCACAAACCGCCGACAGAAACTAGCAAGTCCATGAAAACTACAAACATTACTTACACTTGTGGGACTCTGTCATTCTTGGATTGCACGTACATTCTTTGCTTCGAAATGGTTATGGTAGTCAAATATGAACTCCATCCTTTCTCCCACTCAAGATATGCTTCGGGATCAGATCTACCTTGAAATGATGGAATCTTCATCTTAATACCACCCAAGTTGTTATCTTCCCGGTTCCTAGCTTCTGTAAACTGCCCTCCTTGTCTCCTATTACTAACAACAGAATTCCGATAATCTTCTTCATCAAAACCAGACCCATAAGGTCTTTATCCTCAACCCTTACTTCTCTCGGCTGAACTCTTTCCCTCCTACGCACATTAGTGATGCAAATCATAACACAACTTCACGGGATTTAGTTCAATGTACTCCACCCATCGCGCATGCCTTTTATTTGGCTTGTGCTGGCCCTTCAAATGTTTCAAGGACTCATGATCGGTGTGAATCCCGAATACCTTAGGGCATAGGTAGAGTTGCCAAGTCTCTAAAGCTCGAACCAATGCATCCAACTCCTTATCGTAAGTTGGGTAGTTTAAGCCTGCCCCGCTTAGTTTCTCGCTGAAGTAACCAATTGGTCGTCCTTCCTGCATAAGCACTGCTCCTATGCCAATACCTGAAGCATCACATTCAATCTCAAACTTTTCAAAAACTAGGTAAAGATAATAAGGGGGTTGGTCAGCTTCTCTTTGATTAATTGAAACGGCTTTTCTTGTCTTTCTCCCCCTAAATCCAATGTTCTTCTTGATCACTTTGGAAAGTGGTGCGGGTATGCTACTAAAGTCCATCACAAACCGCCGACAGAAACTAGCAAGTCCATGAAAACTACAAACATTACTTACACTTGTGGGACTCTGTCATTCTTGGATTGCACGTACATTCTTTGCTTCGAAATGGTTATGGTAGTCAAATATGAACTCCATCCTTTCTCCCACTCAAGATATGCTTCGGGATCAGATCTACCTTGAAATGATGGAATCTTCATCTTAATACCACCAAGTTGTTATCTTCCCGGTTCCTAGCTTCTGTAAACTGCCCTCCTTGTCTCCTATTACTAACAACAGAATTCCGATAATCTTCTTCATCAAAACCAGACCCATAAGGTCTTTATCCTCAACCCTTACTTCTCTCGGCTGAACTCTTTCCCTCCTACGCACATTAGTGATGCAAATCATAACACAACTTCACGGGATTTAGTTCAATGTACTCCACCCATCGCGCATGCCTTTTATTTGGCTTGTGCTGGCCCTTCAAATGTTTCAAGGACTCATGATCGGTGTGAATCCCGAATACCTTAGGGCATAGGTAGAGTTGCCAAGTCTCTAAAGCTCGAACCAATGCATCCAACTCCTTATCGTAAGTTGGGTAGTTTAAGCCTGCCCCGCTTAGTTTCTCGCTGAAGTAACCAATTGGTCGTCCTTCCTGCATAAGCACTGCTCCTATGCCAATACCTGAAGCATCACATTCAATCTCAAACTTTTCAAAAACTAGGTAAAGATAATAAGGGGGTTGGTCAGCTTCTCTTTGATTAATTGAAACGGCTTTTCTTGTCTTTCTCCCCATCTAAATCCAATGTTCTTCTTGATCACTTTGGAAAGTGGTGCGGGTATGCTACTAAAGTCCATCACAAACCGCCGACAGAAACTAGCAAGTCCATGAAAACTACAAACATTACTTACACTTGTGGGACTCTGTCATTCTTGGATTGCACGTACATTCTTTGCTTCGAAATGGTTATGGTAGTCAAATATGAACTCCATCCTTTCTCCCACTCAAGATATGCTTCGGGATCAGATCTACCTTGAAATGATGGAATCTTCATCTTAATACCACCCAAGTTGTTATCTTCCCGGTTCCTAGCTTCTGTAAACTGCCCTCCTTGTCTCCTATTACTAACAACAGAATTCCGATAATCTTCTTCATCAAAACCAGACCCATAAGGGTCTTTATCCTCAACCCTTACTTCTCTCGGCTGAACTCTTTCCCTCCTACGCACATTAGTGATGCAAATCATAACACAACTTCACGGGATTTAGTTCAATGTACTCCACCCATCGCGCATGCCTTTTATTTGGCTTGTGCTGGCCCTTCAAATGTTTCAAGGACTCATGATCGGTGTGAATCCCGAATACCTTAGGGCATAGGTAGAGTTGCCAAGTCTCTAAAGCTCGAACCAATGCATCCAACTCCTTATCGTAAGTTGGGTAGTTTAAGCCTGCCCCGCTTAGTTTCTCGCTGAAGTAACCAATTGGTCGTCCTTCCTGCATAAGCACTGCTCCTATGCCAATACCTGAAGCATCACATTCAATCTCAAACTTTTCAAAAACTAGGTAAAGATAATAAGGGGGGTTGGTCAGCTTCTCTTTGATTAATTGAAACGGCTTTTCTTGTCTTTCTCCCCATCTAAATCCAATGTTCTTCTTGATCACTTTGGAAAGTGGTGCGGGTATGCTACTAAAGTCCATCACAAACCGCCGACAGAAACTAGCAAGTCCATGAAAACTACAAACATTACTTACACTTGTGGGACTCTGTCATTCTTGGATTGCACGTACATTCTTTGCTTCGAAATGGTTATGGTAGTCAAATATGAACTCCATCCTTTCTCCCACTCAAGATATGCTTCGGGATCAGATCTACCTTGAAATGATGGAATCTTCATCTTAATACCACCCAAGTTGTTATCTTCCCGGTTCCTAGCTTCTGTAAACTGCCCTCCTGTCTCCTATTACTAACAACAGAATTCCGATAATCTTCTTCATCAAAACCAGACCCATAAGGTCTTTATTCCTCAACCCTTACTTACTTCTCTCGGCTGAACTCTTTCCCTCCTACGCACATTAGTGATGCAAATCATAACACAACTTCACGGGATTTAGTTCAATGTACTCCACCATCGCGCATGCCTTTTATTTGCCTGTGCTGTGCCCTTCAAATGTTTCAAGGACTCATGATGATCTGTGTGAATCCGAATACTTAGGGCATAGGTAGAGTGCCAAGTCTCTAAAGCTCGAACCAATGCATCAACTCCTTATCGTAAGTTGGGTAGTTTAAGCCGCCCGCTTAGTTTCTCGCTGAAGTAACCAAATGGTCGTCTCTTCCAGCATAAGCACTGCTCTATGCCAATACCTGAAGCATCACATTCAATCTCAAACTTTTCAAAAACTAGGTAAAGA